>JASAND010022686.1:0-84881 GCA_030248195.1 Trissonchulus latispiculum | reverse complement strand
CATTACAAATAGCTTTGAAAAGTTTTCAGTTATATATAAATTATTTTGAACATAAATTGATCTAGATTTGGCTTATCTTAAAATAAAGGCTATTTTCTTATTTAATGCGCTTGAGTGTTGTGATTATAGTAAACAGACAGCTCCTACATAGCTTATTTACTATTTCTAAAATGGCCTAGTTATTTATATAATCAAGAGTATATAATTAACAAAAATTATTATTATTATTATTGTTATTATTAAATTACAAAGCTTAAGATAGCTTTCTTTATAGTTGAACAGAAAAATGCAGCATTTTACAGTGGTATATATGGACTACAGTAGAAAATGTAGCTACAATGTAGAGTCAAAATTACTACAATCTAATGGTAATGATTTTATGAAACTATGTAATGTATGTTTGTAATGGACATACATTGTAGCAGCTATTAATAGCATTATGGGAATTCTACATTGCCGGTAAAATGTAGTCTACATTGTAATGTAACCATAGTATAGTAAGTTACTTTGTACTTGTTCTAGACTGTTCAAATTTTTATGAAACTGGAACCATAGCAAAATGTACCATTGTAGTTACATTGCACCAAATGTACTTTTTATGAAATAGGCCCGGGCGTAACCTTGTAACACGGGACTAATCCCTGTGCGGGGAAAATCATAATTCAAAAAAACAAATTCAAAATGAATTTTTTCTAACCATTAACAGCAAAGGAAAATTCATACAGTTCTTCTGTATCAGAGCCACTTTGTTATTTTCGTGTAAATTTTACCTAGGTTCATCCTACTATATATGTTTGGTTCAGGTGGAAAAATTAGGAATGGTGGTGCCATTTCGGGCCAAAAGTTTCAAATTTCACCAAAAAGGGCCAACGTTTTACGAAAATGGGGCCTAGTAAGGCTTTACGTGCAACAAAAATACGTTTTCTACAATGTAGGATGCCTAAACTGTAGACATTAAGCAAATTTCAAAAATTTTCTCAAAATTTATGTTATATATACAAAATTTTCAAAAGCTAATTTGACCTGAATTTTTTGCAATATGCTGATACATTTTCGATGTATATAGATGTTTATAGACACTAACATGACCCGCTGTTTCTAATGGTGTAGTCAGAATTGTCCTGGCACGCTTCCAGCAAAAGTTCGGCTAGGTTGATTCTCCCCATTTGGATTTTCTCACGGTTGTTTGGTGGAAATATCTCACCAACCGTAAGGACTAAAGAGATATTTTGGGCTCATTTTGAAGCTCTTCGCAAGGCCTCATGGTTGTTAGTGTTAGTCATGGTAGTTTTTCTTAGAGTTTCGACTTGTGGCCGTGGTCATGTACAAGGTTTCATCCAAAAATCGGAAATTTGTGTTTTCTTCGCCCCGGACTGATTTGTTGACGAACCGAGAGTAATAAATAAAGTTTTGCGAACTCATTTTGACATTATAGTCTAATAGCAAATCCGCAACAAGAGCATAAAGTTTAGCATGTGAAGGTACGGTTTTTGAATACCAACACTTTAAATTATGAAAACTTTCAAAATACGAATATGAACGAATGAATGAACGAAAATTGATGTTTATTCATGTTAATAAATAAAGTTAATAAAATATAAAATAATGAAAAATAAAATTAATTTGTGTTGCTCCACGTCGCATTATCAAATGATAGGTCAGATTTGCGGGGGGAGGGGGGTGCCTTTCTATAGAAAAGAGTGAGCAATGAGCATACGCAATTGCGTACTAGGTACTCATTTGCGGGGGTGGGTCCACTAGGTACGCAATTGCGGGGGGGGGGTGGGCCGTTAGCGTGCAGAGCATGGCTCGAGTGCTGATAACATAGAGCCTGCCAGCTGTCACACTCTTATCTATTATGTACTCTTGGCACAAAGTATTCTTTACATGCGATCACAGTCTTTCCATACACAGTTTGGTGTCAATGGCTTGAAGAAAACTCTGAATTTTAACAACAGTAGAAATCTAATGCCGATTGCATAGTTCCAGCGGCAAGTAGACACGCGTCGATGTGCGTATATAAGCGTCTGCTTGCGTTAAGGTGCATTCATAGTCGCAAAGGCATAGAGATGTGCGTCGACGCCTCCGACTGTAACATGCCGTTTTAGCCGTTTTGAAATACACTGAAGCGGGTTCATGCTCACGAACGGATGCAGACGCTTATATCGTCTACGCGTCGACACACATCCACTTGCGTCAACGACTATGAATGCGCCTTTAGTGAGCTGGAGTTCCTTACAGCTGATTTTAAACGGCTGAAACGGCGCATCGACGCGCGTCTCTATGCGTTGGCGACTATGAAGGCTCCGTTAGGGGACGTCTTACTAAAGAATTGAGTAAAGTAGCGTAGAGCTGAGTTTTAATTCACTATTTTAAGTCGTTCAATTTCACTCGAGTTTGGGTATATATATATCCGTACCCTTTAAACCCTTTTACGAAAATGATTTAAGAGCCTTTTCGCGAAAGGGTAGAGTTAAACTTAATTCTCCTACCTTTTCCAACTCCACTCAAGCTTGGCCTTTTCCCACTTTAACTCTTTCATGAAAAAATTTTGTTAAATTTTAAACTCGTTTAACTCCGCTTAACTTTATCTTGGAAAGGTCCATAGCTACAATAGCTAGCTATAAAGAAAACAAGAATCTTTAGGTATCTACTTTCTTCTTGTTGCAGTCTTACGGTAGTGCGACTGAGAGAGATGGATTTAAGTGTTTTCCAGAAAACTTAGGGGTGACGGAGAAATTCAGAGGGCAATTAGCTTTCTGAGACTATCAGAATCTTCATTCAAGCTATAAATTTAGATAGACAAAGTATATGTTAGAAATTGCTTCAGGATCAAACTAATGAGAAATTAACACCTGGTCTTCTAGATAGGAGATTAGATATTTCCCCCCAGTTCAAACTCATTAATGAGCAAAAATCTCCCCCGTATTACCTTATCATGCCTATTCCATATAATTTAGCTACTACATAATAGTCAACTCCAGTCTTAATGATAACAAGAAGGTAAATGTCCACCTTTACCCTAAAGTTGGCTATTTTAGGGGTGTAAGGGGATCCGGGGCTCAGTTAAGATCTACCTAATTGAGGGAAAATGGGGGAATGGAGTCTCTAAAATGTTTGCCGGAAAGGCAATACTCAGTTACATTATAGCTATTAAGGAAACAGTCTAACATACTACTAACTGTAAACTAATAGGAGACCCCCTCTTTACCTTAATGACGACAAACAAAGGGAAGGGAAAGAGCTGGAATGGTCTCAGATAGCATATAGCTAAAGGTAAAGAAATGTGACAATTTAGATAAGAGCTAACTTTAAGTTACCTATGTCTCCCACTGTACTTAGAGTTCTACTCATGCACGTGTGCATTCGGTGGGAGGACCAACGAAATAGTCCAAATGAAAGTATTTTCATTTCCATATTTCGAAATATTTTCGTATTTTGCGGTCGTCAGCTTGACAAAAATTGGAAATTTGGGTTGAAAGAGACGTTTAGATTTGTAATACCGATTCTGTATGAATCTGAAGTTGCTCACAGTGTCAAAAAATTGAATAATGTCAAAAAATTGAAAATTGTCAAGAACCACCAGGACTCCCCCATGGCAAAATTTTAAGCCTTTTGCTGCTTGCGTGTTTTTGCCGTTCGTTGTACGTATTTTCTAAGTAAGACTGCCTAGTTAAAGAATGGAATTAACGGGGCTCGAACCAGCGGTCTCCTGCCTGACAAGTACACGCTCTACCAACTAAGCCACAGGTGCTTCAGAACGAAATCTGCTGCTGGTGTTTAATAGACAGTAACAGCTAATGACTGGAATCATTAAATTAAGTATTTTAGTGCTTATTTAGTGTAAAAGTTGTCGCCCTCCTCAAACCTCAAAGAGCAAAGTGGAAGGGGGGACTGTAGTAAGTGTAAAACAAACTGAAAATTACAGGAATCGTAAAATTAAGTGCAACTCGCAGTTCAAAACAGTTTTCAGGCTTTAATGCAAAAGTTGTCGGCCTCAGTTCAATCCCCAAAGAGCAAGGTGTAAACTAAACTGAAAATTCGAATACGAGAGCTCGGCTTAGCCCATTCAAATTAGAGTTTGCTTGCCTGGTTGGGATTTGACGGACAAATTTCAAGCTTGATCCAACTGTGTTTCGGTGACTCAATTGGTAGAGCGTTGACTTTGGGCAACCGAAGGATGTGGGATAGATTTTCACTTCAGGCCCGAATTTTTTCGACTTTTTTAGCCTTCTTTTCGCTCAAGCGTCAAGCAGAATGTATGTTCAGTTTCTTACGTAATAATGCCTAAGTTTTGATGTTTTCAAAGCTCTAGTCAGAAGTTTTGTAATAATGTGCGTAACTTCATTTCCTGATACATAGTCCTATCATTTAGAGCTTGGATAATAGGTCTACAGTAAGTCTTAAGATAAAGATTAAGAAAGGAGAAAGTTTGGAAAGTGGGATAAATTATCCGTTTGATCAAAAGTCGTTATTTGTGAGGATATTTCTCCCTCTCAAAGCTAAGGGTATCTGAAACCAATTATCAGAATTTCTAACAAACTACTTAGAGGGGTCCCGCTTTCCCCCCTAAGTCTATTCCAATTAAATGTAACACACTCTAGACCTGTCTCAATTTAAAGGCAAAGGGTTTATATTAGAGTAATAGTTTTCTCCCTACCTTTCCCGTTTCTCAGACCCTGATAGGCTCTGTCTTAAAGGAAAGGCTTATTAGCAACCATTAGAGTTGGGTTACGGTAGGCCTCTCCTGTCTCCTTAAGTTTAACCTAAAATGTCTGCTGCTAAAGGATTCTCGATTGAGAGTCTGCTGAATCCGGAAAACTCCGAAATTCCGGGCCCGTCCGAAAACCCAAAACCGGAACCGGAACCAGAAGAACCAGAAGAAGAAGAAGAGGATGAAGAAAATTCCGGTTCGGATTTTGAAGAAGACGACATTTCGGAAAATCCGACAACGACCGGAGCAACATCCGTTGGATGGGATATGGTCTCGGGTGGGAGTGGGATGTTGGCCGGAGCCGGGTTTGCTCCCGGTTCCTCCGGTTGGTTGGATCCGGGTGGGATTGTTGGATCCCAACCGCCGGGTGGAGGTCCAACCAATCCAATGCTGGCTTCGTTGGGATCCATGGCACCTCTGGGAACACCGCAACCTACGCTCAGCGATTTTCAGATGCTTTTCGGGCTTACCGGTAATTTGCAGTACACTACATAGTGGATGTTTTGGCAGACACTGCTTCAATTTAATTTATTGGACATTGATTAACCTTGATTTTGAGTTTTGACATTAATTTGGTGCCTTTCGAAGAAAGGTTTCGGTTATACGAGCTAAATTTAACTAGATCCTTTTCGGAAAGTTTTTGACGTCTAGCTTCTATCGAACATGTAGTTTTGCTACCCTTTACTTTGCTACACTTCTCTCTTTGCTTCTGTCCACCTGATTTCTATTTCCTGCTCTTACAATTATTCACAATTCCAAACATCAGCTCTGTTGTGAAAAGTTGAAATCAAAATTAAACGAGTTAAGGAAAAAGTGTCCGCGGGGATCGAACCACCAACCTTCATATTTCTAGGGCTGATGTTAACTAAAAATATTTTTGTTTATATTTTTATTGTTTAGGTCCAAGACCGGCCCATCGGCGAGCCCGGAAGGTTGGCGTCGACAGAAAACCGCGACAAGCCTACTCCTCCAAACAGTTGGAAAAGCTAGAAGCGGAATTTAAGGTAGGGTACAAAAGCCAAGAAACGAAAATAGACGAAATTATATAATTGTCTATTAAACTGAATATTTTTAGTCGTACTTTTTTCAATTTGAATGGGATTGGCTTGCATCATAATCTTAAATCGTAGGTCGTAAATGCTTGAAATTGACATAAGATTTATTGCGTTCTAAGGCAATATTTCCCGTACATGGGCCAAATTTTGCTTCCAGATCCGACCTATGGAAATATTTCCCGGCCAGTCGAATATTTTGGCCCGGTCCGGTCCGTAATGATGTTCACCGATTCTGTCCAGACCAGCTTTTCAAAAAATAAAAATAAAATTTCATAAAAACTTGCGGATTTGCAAAGGATTAGCTTGCGAGGACTCGCAGTTGAATTCAAGCGCCTAGTGCTTATTGCACAAGTGATTCATCTGTTCAATGAACTTGAGGAAATTAGCTAAACAAGTTGCGGAACGTGACCGCTGCCAGTAGAAAAAGTTGACAAAACGCAACTAACGAAAGAATTCTCTTTCACATGATATAAATATTGCCGCCCGCCTAGGAATGTTTTGATGATCAATTGACATCGGAATCAAAACAGTTTTGATGCAGGTTTTGATTTTTGATGCACTAAATCAAATCAAATCACTTAAAAATTTAGACAGAAAAAATCAATCAAATCAAATCTAATAAAAATTTATGGTAAAGAAAATCCATCTAATCAAATCAGTAGTTTTTTCAGGACAAGGTTTTGATTTGATTTGATGATTTTTGATGCGTTCTGATTTTTACCTATTGTGGTATAATTTATATCAGATTAGCCGTAAAATGTAACCAAAAATTAAGTTTCAAGCTTTCAAGTTTTGAAAATCTCTAGCTTTTCAATGATACTATTTGGAATTCCAATGAATTCATTAATAGTAGAATATAATGCTATAGTCCATCAAGTGAAAATAAGTGACTGTAGCTTTTGCTGTATGCAGGTATTTTTGTAACTTATCAACCCCGATCAATTAATAAAGTTAGCCATAAAAGTATACTTTTCTTGGACAAAATTGCGATAAATTCCCAATTTGTGAATGTATATTGTAAAACTGGATAATTCGCGAAAACCCAGAAAATTTCAGGGATTTTACAAAATCCTTAACACTTTCGAGAAAATCGTGAAACTTAAGTTAAAACTTGTTTATTTAACAGATCTCCTAAATGATTGATTGAGTATTTCACAGAATCCCATGTCACGTCCAGGAAAATTGTGAAAGTGTTGAGTCCGTTGAATTGTATCAATTTTTTGTTGTATATTTGTAAACTGTTATTAAATTTTTCCCGAAGTAATGATTTATTCCATAATTTCATATTATTCCCAACATTATCAATCTAAAGTAAAGACTAAAAGCCATACGGGGCTGTATTTTTGTTTGTTATTTTTATCATTATTAAATTTACGCAAACTGGATTAATTAATTTTATTATTGAAAAGTCTTCGCTGTGACAAACTTGTTTTAGGGTTAGGATTAGTGTATTTTTGGGCTATAAAAGCGTGTTCAAATTCAAATTGAAATTTATTCAAATTTGCTACAATTACATCATGTAGCCTAGAAAACATCTTAGAAAAGTCGCCGCATGAAAATCTGAGTTCTGGAGAAATTAGCTTTAATCCGCCATAACTTGCATCGTGATCACACACAAGCTGACAGTCATTCGAATCCCCTCATCAAGACCTACAACTTATTCTTGGATTCCTTACGATTTAAGAGATAACAGCGAATATTGATTTTCGAGGTTCAAAACTGACCAGTTTAAGAAATATTGCAAGATTTGGACAGTTTAAACACGCTGGTCCGTCGGTCAAGTATCGTCCATGTTTCGGACATGTTATGCCTGTGCCAAACGGAGATCTCTATGGGCATCTCAACCTAAGCACAGCAACGAAAAGGAAGAACTTGAAAATAGCAAGTAGCAACCAGATTGTTTCGAACACGGATTTCTCTCAACTCAAGCAAGCAATTAGAAAACGACTTTGCGCACGCATTTTTGGGACAACTGCCGAGGGCTATTTTTCATGGTTTAGCGTTGTTTTTTGTTCGAGAGAAATAACCATCCAAACTTGAAAATTTTGACGATAACTTTGCACGTATGTTTTCTGTAGGATATAAGCAAGTAAAAACCCAACATGTAGCTGCGCGTGCGCAGCAAGTTTAAAAATGCTCTTCCAGCGGAAACTTAACTTATGCACAAAATCTTGCTTGTTAGCTCATTTTTATCAACTTCGAGTTCAGAAGACCAACAGCAGAATAGAGGAAGACCCCGCACATATAAACATCCGTAGCTTTCGGTTATGTCTATGTCAAAAGCCGAAAAAACATTATTTATATCAAAACTCAAAAGAACCGGAAGCTAGAGTCAGAGCCAGAACCAATTTCAAAAATCCGAATCTATCCCAGCACCGAATCGATCTATCTGATCATCCCCAACAAAGTATCCATCCACTACGGGTGCTTGCTCGCAGTATATTTATGTGGTGAATAAATAAAAATTGCGAAATACGATTCTAAAATGTGAGATTTGATTTTGATAGCTCAAGGGTTACGATAAATTTTTGAAAAAATCAAATCAAATCAAATCAATTGAAACCAGGAAAAGAATCAATTGCTACGGCAAAAAAGTAAAAATCAAATCAAATCAAATCGATTGAATTTTGGGAACATGAAAATCAATCAAATCAAATCACTTGATTTTTGGACGATCAGAAAATTAATCAAATCAAATCGAAACTAAAAGAGCCGCATCAAAACATTACTGGCCCGCCTTGTGTGCAGCGCACCTTTCAGACGATCAAAAATTTAAAAATTTTAAATTGAAAAATCGTTTAAACGTTTGCTTACGGTTCAGTATTAGCTGTTACCAATTACCATACTTAGTTTTGTCAGACCGGCTAATCGGTAATCGGCTAATCGGTCAGATCAAATAATTGATAAATTGTTAAAAACGAACTAGAAAGTATGGAAGTACTATTGAAATCTCGCCGACACCGGAGGGCGGTAAACGCACATACCTGAAAAATATAACTTACAGTCCGATGCCGCCCACCGGCCGGCGGCGGAAAAGGGCAGTGACTCCAAAATCTAACTTAGACCGACAGATTGCGAGTGAAAGTTTTTCTAATACTAACAGCCAATTTTTATTAAGAGTGTAAATAGTTTTAACATACATGAACTGCATAGTAAAGCTAGCATTTACAAGTCTTAGGGTAACAGTTATCTCACATACGTACAGAATTTTCCCCCTAGAGAGATTGGGGGAATAGGAAAGTTAAGCTTTTCCCAATTGCACTACAGTAGTACAATAGAACCAGGGTTTTTTTGGTTTTCGGATTTGCGTCAACCTTACGTCCCGCTAAATTTAAGTTGCGTCCCGTTAAGAAATTTAGCGTCCAGGCAGAAATCTTGTTTTAGCGTGTTTTTAGTGCAAAAATTGTTTTATTTATAAAAATTTCGATAATTTCTTTAGTGCAAAGCTATTTAGACTATTTAGAAAGCTGATGCTGCTTAACGGTAATGCACGATTACAGGACTACCTACCAAGAATATAGATGCGTCCAACTTACACGACGGGGGGTCTGGGGGGCGGAGCCCCCCAGAAGTTGAAGAATTTTTTTGAAATTACAGAATAATCCGTAATGGAAATGTTTAAAAAGATTTTATTTGGCGTCTGTTGCGGAACTTAGTAATTTTCGATATATATATAAATTATTGACACACATTATTCCCATATTTCAATGTTAGTTAAACTAATTAAAGTATTAAAAATTTATGAAATATTTAGGAATATCATTGAGAAGAAAGGTAGCAAACATTAAAACATACATTCGGTTTTGCAAACTTTGACAACTGGTGATCCTTAATAGCAGGATTATTGCAAATGAGCACCGCGGGGTCTGGGGGGCGGAGCCCCCCAGAAGTTGGAGATTTTTCGAAATTACGGATTAAATCCGTTGTGGAAATGTTTAAAAAGATTATTTGGCAACTGCTACATCTATTCTAACTAAAGCTCCTAACGCTAATGCATTTTTTGTGTTAATTGCATCTGTGAATTCTTGAATTTTGAATAAACTCAGTATAAAGTCAATAGAGAAGCGTGTATGCCCCAGGCAGCGTTATTCAACTGGAAGCATTTGTAAATACTATTAACGTTAGTTACAATAAATGGATAGTGAATTGCTCGTACATAGGTCTTTTGTATTTGAAAATTTCAGAAAAATGGTAATCTTGCATTATTTTAAGTTGCCATTTGTGTATTTTTTGCGAAAAACGTTTTTTAGAAGAACCAAAAAATTTGGATATTCTGCTTCTGCTACAGTTACAAATTTTGTTAATTTCGGGGTTTTACTTTAGTACTAATCTTGATCGTGCCTGACCTGTTGAATGAGAACAATATAAATGTATAAATATATATAAATGTATATAAATGCACCTAGTAATCTGTATGTATTTATTGACGTGAAATTCATGAGTTCGAAAAAATCTGATATATATGGATGCAGGTGGACAACAACTTAACAAATAACATTGAGTGACATTGAGGCATGACCTTGCACCTTGGCATTCCATGACAAAGTGGGAAACACCGGGGGTCTGGGGGCGGAGCCCCCAGGACCCGAAGAAATTTTTGGAAAAAACGGAAAAATTGGTACTGGAAATATTTAAAGTTTTTATTCTTACAAATGTGAATTTTCTCCCGAAATAATGTTGCGTCTAGCTTGCGTCCCGCTAAAATTTCATTGCGTCCAGATAAGAAACTTTGCGTCCAACGCACATCTGGACGCAAAAAAACCCTGAATAGAACAATAAAATTTTATAATCAAATTTAGTGGCTTTGACGCTGTTTGGTTCTCAACAATATAACTTAAAATATTTAAAAAATTTAAGAAACCACTTTAATCCTTACAGTTTTAAGCACTTCAAAAATCCCAATCCAGTGATTGGCTATACGACTGGAGCAACGTTATTTGATTGGCTGAGAAATGACCCGCCTCATAGCTGATTGGTTGGTTGTTTAATGCAAGGGAAAACTGTCGCTACGGCTAACAATGGTTTCAATTAAACAATTAATTAGCTGACAATTTAAATATAATGTTTTTAAAATTTTTAGTTTTATTTATTTTCGCTAGTTAGTTAGACTTTCCCAATCATGTGTCCAACGAAAGTCAATGCACAATTTTGGTTGATTTTATTTGTTAGCTGGGATTTAATGTGTTTAAATTTAAAGAATAAATTCAATTTGATAGCTATAAGACCCCAGTAGAGATTTTATGGTGACCTGATGTTATATTCCCCCTAGTGCCACACCCCGGTTGCTTTGTCGAGGAGGATAGGATGTATTTTATACTGTTAACTTTAACTTTGTAGCTAGTCTAACTAACCGTTAACTAACAATGTTCGTTAGTTGTTGTTGCTAGTATAGTTGTTGCCAGGTTTTTAAACGTCCACAGTAAGGTCAATATCAGGTCAGAGAGTGTATAAGAAGTGTTAAGAGCTCACCTTTCTTGCAACAGTCTGTGCATTAAGTCAAAACACTGAACCATACCTGAACGGGAGGTCAAATTTCATTGACCCTTGTGGAAGCAAATTTCGGTACCCGTGGCAGCAATTTTTCCTATGAGCACTTTTGAAAGCGATTTTAAGCGATTTTTACGGTTTTTAACGAAAAACAGCTGTTTTAGCAAAAACAATGTTTTCGGATGTTTTTTAGCGAAAAATAGACAATTGAAGTGAAAATTCCGGCGACACCGGAAAAGTTTTGGAAATTTTGTTTGTAAAACCAATTTTTTGGGCAATTTTCTTACCCCTTGTGGCCAATTTTTTACCCCCTGTGGGAGCAATTTCGTGACCCCTTGTGAGCAACTTCGCCCAGGGGGGAAATTCCCCCCCCTTGTCCACCTGTGAACTGAGCCCATCTGAATAGATATGTCTTGACAGCAGGTCGAAACGCTGGAGTCTATTGAAATATTTCGCAAACTTAGCCCCCTTGCTCCGGGATACCTTCCCAAAGCAATTATATACTTTGGGGGGGGCTGTGACAAACTGAATTTGCCGAATCCCCCGACCTTACACCTATAGCTTACCGACATCTACAGTATGGAATATGCAACGATCTTGGTCTATCCTGTATGAAACTGTACTTCCCATAAAGGTATAGGAATGATTTTGCTTATGGAGCCGAAATTGTACAAATGAGCATCGCTTTGATGCAAAAGACTATCGTTTAAAAGCACAGATCTACAGTATGCAGGTATGATGGCGGGCATCGTTTGCGTTTGGCCCTACTACTGGAGCGAGATTACAGTTTTCTCTCTAGAAGATCTCTTACGATTCCCCTATCCGGTTTTCTCCACCAAATATTAGGCAAAATCCAAAATCCTATATAAATTCAGGGTTTGTTTGTAGCAGCTCGATTTCAGCTTACACGTCGTCAGCAAGTTTCTGCTTGTAATGCAGCTATATAAAGTTTACTGTTATCATACTCTTATAGATTATACAATCTTGGTTGAACATAAATGTTTCTTCTGTCATGTCGTTATTTTTTAATTGTTTGCTTTTTTGCAGAAGGACAAATATCTGAGTGTGAACAAACGAGTGGAGCTGTCCCAGTCGCTCAGTTTGACTGAAACCCAGATAAAGACCTGGTTTCAGAACCGGCGGTACGTCAAATCTTATATCTCAGAGCGAAAATTAATGCTAAAGATTGCTGCAGTCTGCGAGTGGTTTTCGAAAAATTCAGGCATCCGGTGAAATTTCGAACTCGCGTTTGTACTCTTTTATCCAGCGGTTATAGGCACCACTTTGGTTGAAAGCATTGTTTGAGTTCTTTGTCTTCTTGCTTACTTTGCATTAAGAAATTGAAATGCTACAAAGCCACAAGTTTTGTTATTAGGTTTAGACATCACCTGCGCAGTAATAGAATCATCCACCCCCTCCCCCCCCAGAACGGAGTACCTAACTAATCTCCTCCACAACTGAGTTTACACCCAGTGAACAATCGTGTACTCGCGCTGGTCACACTTTTAGTTATTATGTACTCTTGCACTTGCTCGAATCTTCTGGCGGTTTCGGCCAGTAATGTACTGCTCTTTTCTTGGCTGAAAAGGAATCTAATTAACATAATCTATTAACTATTATTATCAATTATAAATTATCTCAATTATCTATTAACATTATTAATTAACATTATCTAGTTAACATTATCTGGCACAGTGAATTTCACTTTTTCCTAGAATGTTCTTAAGGATTGCAACAGCGAACCACTCAGGTAACATTTTCCAGAAATCTCTCCGAATCCTACAAAGAAACGAATCCAATCAGCATTATCGGACTTACCCTGGATTACACTAAATACGATTAGGACTAACTGCGGGCGGATTAGCTGAGAACTAAGTGCTGCTTTCCCATTCAAAGACTAGACTTTAGCCCTCAGCTAATCCGCAGTTAGTCCTAATCTTATTTAGTGCAATCCAAGGGTTGGCCAGTTTAACTCTTCGCTGAATCGATCGCTACTGATAGCTTGATTTATTTTCCTTTTTATTTTAGTATTATTTCATCGATATTATTTTATTATTTTGGATTTATTTCCAGGACCAAATGGAAGAAACAGATGGCAGCGGCCATGCGTCTGGCCTACCGCCAGGGTCTCTGGAATCCCTTTAATCCCTTTAATCCTCTCCCAATCCCCGGAGCTCCCCCTCCCGGCGCCACTGCTCCCCCAGTACCCACTGGATCCTGGTTTCCGATTCCTAACCAAATCCCTGATGGACTTCCACCATCTCAGATTGCTCCAGAAATTCCCCGTGACAACTGTGCTACCAGTGACTGTCAGACGCAGAAAGACAAATAGAGAGTGGAATTTTTGTAGGAAAAATGAAGTTGGAAATTGCAGCAGAATGTGCCAGAAAGCTCGAGTGAAGACTTTTGAGAAAAGGTTCTGTAATGTGCAGAAGTTTGACATTCAGAGCAATAGTGCAATCAGTCAAATTGAAGCCTGGCTTGGAACTCGTACTGTTCAGCGACCGAAAATTGTTCTATACAGTTTTAGAAGACAAAATCTGAGAAAAACGTTTTCGATTTATTTGGAAATAGACAGAAAGAAATCGAAGTTAGCAAACTTGGAAAACTGAAACAGAAATATGCCCAAACGTCAGCCCATGTATGTTCTAATAGCAAATTTTATCTCTTTTGCTGTGATTTCCAATGATTGATTCGTTATAATTGTTGTAAACCGAATAATAAACTGTGATTAAATAATCTTATTCTTAACCTTGTTTTTATTTTACTTCATTTTTGACTGCGAAGTATTGATCAAGGAGGACTGGTAATAATCACATTTCCCCTTTCTAAATGCCACTTAATTTGGATGATTTTTTTTCGTAACGGCGGAAAGTTTTCAGTAACAAAGGAGTCCGTAACAGGAAGAGAGTGAGACACCCAGCGCACCGTTGTTAACCATGTGTTTATATGTGTTTGAACTAAAACGCATCTGATTGGCTAATCTCTTACATACTTCATATCTCAGAGATCTCAGAAGGGGGTCCGGCTTCGCCGTGTGTTTGTAAATTTTGTAAATCAGATTCTTTCTGATTCTATGACTGTGTTATGTAATAACTTTCGTGTCATTTAATAGTCCCACAGTTAAAATTTAGTTTACCAATGATTCAGACAGTTTATGAACTTTCTTTCTAGCATTTGATGATCAAAGAGTTATACAAACGTTTAGCTCATTCCAAATCCCCAAGCATTTGTCTGGTTGGATACACTAAAAGGTACCAAAGTTTTATTTTTATAAATTGTTAATCTGCTTCAATGAAAGATTTCTACTGGTAATAAAATAGAGTGCCACAAACGAATGGGACAAGTTCTCTTGCTTTCGGAATTGAAGTTTGTTGCCTAGTCTTTATGTTATTTATTCTGCGTGCATACCAAGCGCAAGACCCTTCCCCAGTTAGTTATTAACTAAATTTGGTCAACTAAATAAGACTTAACAACCGTATATAAAATTTCATCTTCTACTTGTTGTTCTACCGTGTGCTGATAGAATTTCGGGAAGCGAACGAACAAACAAAAAATTAGATTAAAAAAAGAGCTTTGGATCTTTAGCAGAGCACCGGACAGTGAGACTAGTTTATAACGCTGATTTCAACCTTTCAAAGTTGCTGACATTTAACAAATTCGTTTTCAAAAGGAAAATTTCCCGAAAATGGTTTCTACCAGATGCCGAGCCAGCGTGAAATATTTCGTACAATCGACGACCTGTCACGGAATTCGAGACTACTACGACAGCGAAACTCCGTGTTTACGATGGAGCTGGTTTGTGATTTTGGTTGGGGCCGTGGGGATGGTACTGTACAACAGTTTGGATCTGATTTTAACCTTTGCCAAAGATACCATTTCGCTTTGTATCAACATTGTGCCCACAAGTTCTCTACCACTGCCCCTAATTTGCATATTCTATGGTGGGATCTTGAAAACGGATCAAATGGAACAGGATGGCTTATCTCAAGGTCTGATCCAAAGATTGCTCCAGTCCTCGCAAATGATGAAATGGATAAGTCGTGGTGGATCCCAAACGGATTTAGGAATTCTGAAAAACGAATATTTTGAGGTTATGAATCGGGAAAATTTCACGGATCTTGTGCAACTGATTGAGAAATACAGTTACACATGCGATGACCTGTTAATCTATGAAGCTAACATGGTTAGTTTTTCGATTGTAGACTAGATTTGTTAATCCTGACGGTTAAAGTCTGTTTAAAATTTGGAAATTTCAAATATTTTAGGTTTTTTAAATTTAAAAGTAACAGCGCAGATTGTGTGTTTGTTTGTTTGTTTTAATTGTTTGTTTGTTTGTTTGTTTGTTTGTTTGTTTGTTTATTTTAGGGTACTAACCTTGGCCTAAGTTTTTGTCAGACTTCCTCATTTATCCAACATCGAGATTTTCTGGGAGGCTTCGTCACTGAGCCCTTCAATCAAACTTGGCCTGGCAGTTATGCAGGATTTAACATTATGTTAAAAGCACCGGCAGTGGACTATCAGAAATATCCAGCGTTGGGCCTTGTCAAGGTTGAAAGTTTTGTTAAACTTAAGTCTTAACGATAAGTTAAAATTTTGTTACACAGTTGTAAATTACCATCGATCTAGCCAAACTAACTCATCCGCAGCTGAACTTGAGGTTGTCTAAAACACAAGACTACATTTCTAAAGGATTCCTTGTAATTAATAGAATTTATTACATTTCATTTGACGTATTTGAATAATTAGGATGCATGATACAACTTACATTCTATAAAATGGTCAGATTACCGAGGTTATACTTACAGGTTAGTTAGAGATAACGCCACAATCGGTCAAAACCAAACCTGATGTTAAACCACATCAGACTGAGATTCCTCAGATTTAAATAGGATTTAGAGTTAGCACTACTCTCGGAGTTAGCACTTTTAAGTTAGAACTTTTTAGCTCTTATGTTTTCAGGGCTTTGCAGTAGAATTGTATGGGAACCAATCCTTTTTCTATGATACAAAACTGATCCCTCTGAACAAATCTGTTACAGTGGCCTTTGCTGAACGGCGTGTCAAAAAGTTGGAACGATTATCCTTTCCCAAAGGTAATTTAGTTAATAATTAGTTCAACTAATTAATAATTGGTTAATTGATTTAACTGGTAAATCGTTAAACTAATGATTAGTTTTGTCTGCAAGAATCCAAATTCCATATTTTGGAGTTGACATTATGTTCAGTCTGAACCAATCCACCTAATTACGTGCTGCACTGGTCACTTTCTCGACTTTTCTACATTAAGTTTAGCACCAGAGCCAGTGTAAGATTACCTCACGAGTTCACGGCTGTATGGTGCAGTGGTGAGCATGCCTGTTTGCGGGTCGATAAGTCGGCGGTTCAAATCCCCGCAGATTACCCCTTTTTTACTTTAATTTTTATTCTTTTTCACTACAGGCAGCGGGCGCTGTGATTCAGTCAAGAGATCGGAGCTGAACTGCCACTACAGCTGTTACACAAACTTTCTTCTGGAAAAGTTTGGCTGTCGTCCGCATGGCTATTTCTGCTACGCAGATTTGGAGTATCCTCACTTTAAGTAAGCTCATGTAGTTTTCAAACTAGAGCTGTGCTCAGCTCAGGGCCTTTTCAAGAAAGGGTAGAGTAGAGTTAAAATTAACTCAATCCTTTTCAAGAAAGAGTTAAAACAGTTAAAACCCTGCGAGTTAGAGAGAGAGAATTAAAATTTTTCTTGAAAATGGTATCTTGAAAAGTGTTAAAAATTAACTCGTATTAACTCTGTCCTTTTCAAGAATCGCGTGCAGAGTTAAATACTTGTGGAGTTAAATTTAACTCTGTTTGACTCTTTCTGAGCATTTTCTATTGAAATTTAACCCCAGATAAAACACACAGGTTAAGCAGAGTTAAAATTAACTCTTTTCATGAAACCATGGTATTAATTTTAACTCAGTCATTCTACAACTTTTAACCCTGCAGGGTTGAAGATATATATATATAGTTAAAACACGCACAGTTAAAATTAACTCTGTGCTTTCGTGAAAAGAGTTAATTTTAATTCTACTCTACTCCACTGTACTAAGAGTCGATAATTAATTCCTTTATATTATAGAAGAAGAGTAAGCCACTAGAGGGCTTCTCTTCTTGGCATTGCGTAACGGCGCTCCGACCAGAATACGCGAATGTTCCCCCATTTGGTGGGGGAGGGTAGAAATGCATACCCCCTCCCCATTTGGTGGGGGGGGGGTAGCAAAAAGAAGTCCCCGTTTGGTGGGGAGGGGGGTAGCCAAAAGGGAGCCCCGTTTAGTGGGGGGTAGGCAGAAGGGGGTCCCCGTTTGGGGGGGGGGGGTCGCCAGGAATGGCTGAATCTGAGTGGATGTTGGCGTCCCCCCGCAAACGGGGACCTCTTTTGCTTACCCCCCCCCACCATTCGGGGACCCCTTTTTCCTACCCCCCCACCAAACGGGGACCCATGTCAGAATAGAACAAAAACTACCGTAATCTTCTGTTTTACCCCCCCCCCCCTCACCAAACGGGGAGGGGGGGCTCTGCAATCTGATTGGCTGTTGACTACCCCCCACCAAACGGGTAACTCTTTCTGCTACCTCCCCACCAAACGGAGGGGAGTATGCTTTGTCAAACGGGGAGGGGGGGCTCTGCAATCTGATTGGCTGTTGACTACCCCCCACCAAACGGGTAACTCTTTCTGCTACCTCCTCACCAAACGGGGGAACATTCGCGTATTGTGGTCGGAGCACCGTTGCAAAGAAGAGAAGCCCTCTAGTGGCTTACTCTTCTTTTTATATATAGTGCAATTATGCACTCTTGACTCTACTCTACTCTACACTTTCTGGAAACGGCCCTCAGACATGTGCTGGGGGCCAAAGCTTTTAATGGGAAACAGAGCCTAGTGAGTGATCTCTTTGAAAATCAGTACCCGGTCGAAACCGGGGTACGTTCACTCCAGCTTCAGATCGCTAACATAGCGGACTAATCTAATTTGTACACTAGCGTCTGATTTGCTGGGGCTGGGGTCAACCGTTAGTGAGAATAGCATAGTTTTTGCTTTGATAACAGAGAGCATGCCTAGTGGTGTACTCTTATTTATGTATTATGTACTCTTGATAAAATCTAGATGAATGCTAACAGGGCTTTAACCTTTAGCACTTGCACCCCATTCGAGGACTACTCTGTGGAAACGGGAGATGCCCTCAGGTGTGCCGCACAGTGTCAAACGCCCTGCTCCTACAAAGACTACACCCACCTGAGTATCACCTACACTGACCTGAACATTAACGAGGCCTCAAATCCGTTCTGGACCGGATCAACCTCGCCAGATGATCAAGTAAGATTTGTCTGTGCATTTGAACAGTTGATTTTGGAGCTAATTATTCACCGACGTCAGCTAGCTATCTCTCTCTGAGTTTAATATTTTTGGAGACTCTGCTGACGGGTATCTCACACTTTGTATAAAACATATTATATATATATATTATATATATATATATATCTATATATATATATATATATATATATATATATATATATATATATATATATACAAGTAGGAAAAAATGCTCCTTGCAGTCGCATGTAAAATGCAATATGAGCTATGATGGTCAACATTTAAATATGTCAAGGACAAGATTTACAACGTCTAATATGAGCCAGCATCTAAATCGGTAAAGGACAAGCTGTAACTGGCTAATATGAGCCGCCACGTTTCTCTTGGGCTCATATTGACGCTCGCTGCCGTGGTTTCAACGGCTTGACATCACGACGACTACTTACCATCTTGCCTACAGACTCTTTACTTTTATTCCCAATCCCAAGTCTGAAAAAATCCTCACCGTCTTGCGTAATGTCATTAGCTTCATATAATGTTTGGCTATAGGTATCCTGTCTGAATCTAATTTCACTAGCTCAAACACCGTATTTAAGGTATGTGAACACTTTAAGCAGCTAAAGTTCTCCCCTTTAAAGTTGAATTAAGTGGCATATACATTTGGTATATACCAGTTTTCTAAATCATAGACACACACTGCAAACTAGATACAAATGCATAAAGCTCCAGTAAACCGGTATTATTCAAGTCTTCAGTACCGGCTTACTGTACACAGCACTTATATATACAATAAAATACACAGCTGATGTGTGCTTACCCACTTGACTTTACTTATTGTATCAAGACCAGACGTATGTCATGACAATTACGTGTATATACATGCGAATTTGAAAAGTGAAAAATAGTTAACTCAACTTAGTATCCTCGCGTCAATATGAGCGTATACGATTTACTATATATGCCCCCAACCAAAATCCCGAAAAACGCTGTTTTATGGGGTTTGACCACCAGTTATAGGCCACCTAGGCCATAGTGACCAGTGGTCACTTCCGTCGGTTCTGAAAATATGCTCATTGAAACGAGCGTAGTCGATTTACTATATATGCCCCCAATCGAAACCCCGAAAAACGCTGTTTTATGGGGTTTGACCACTGGTGAATAGGCCACCTAGACCATAGTGACCAGTGGTCACTTCCGTCGGTTCTGAAAATATGCTCATTGAAACGATCGTAGTCGATTTACTATATATGCCCCCAACCGAAACCCCGAAAAACCCCTGTTTTATGGGGTTTGACCACCGGTCAATAGGCCACCTAGACCATAATGACCAGTGGTCACTTCCGTCGGGTCTGAAAATATGCTCATTGAAACTAGCGTAGACGGTTTACTATATATGCCCCCAACCAAAATCCCGAAAAACACTGTTTTATGGGGTTTGACCACCGGTCATAGGCCACCTAGGCCATAGTGACCAGTGCTCACTTCCGTCGGTTCTGAAAATATGCTCATTGAAACGAGCGTAGTCGATTTACTATAAATGCCCCCAACCGAAACCCCGAAAAACGCTGTTTTATGGGGTTTGGCCACTGGTCAATAGGCCACTTAGACCATAGTGACCAGTGGTCACTTCCGACGGGTCTGAAAATATGCTCATTGAAACGAGCGTAGTCGATTTACTATATCTGCCCCCAACCGAAACCCCGAAAAACGCTGTTTTATGGGGTTTGACCACTGGTCAATAGGCCACCTAGACCATAGTGACCAGTGGTCACTTCCGTCGGTTCTGAAAATATGCTCATTGAAACGAGCGTAGACGATTTACTATATATGCCCCCAAACAAAATCCCGAAAAACGCTGTTTTAGGGGGTTTGACCACTGGTCAATAGGCCACCTAGGCCATAGTTACCAGTGGTCACTTTCGTCGGTTCTAAATATATGCTCATTGAAATGAGCGTAGTCGATTTACTATATATGCCCCCAACCAAAACCCCGAAAAACGCTGTTTTAGTCACTTTTCCAAACTTTGACCCTAACTTTGACCCTGGGCGAGGTGCCACGGGGCCATGCTGACCAGTGGTCACTTCGGGCGGTTTCGGCAGTATGCTCATCGTGTTCAGCAACCCCGATTTACTATATATAGGCACCACCAAATGGCCGAAAATAGCCGTTTTTACGGACTTTTCCCAACTTTGACCCTGGGCGAGGAACCACGGGCGCCATGGGGCCTGAGGGTCACATCCATAGGTTTCGGCAGTATGCTCATCGTTTTCAGCGACCCCGATTTACTATATATGCGCACCACCAAATGGCCAAAAAATACTATTTTAGACGACTTTTTGACAATTTTCTGTGTTGGGACTTCGTAAAATTTCTAAGTCCAAACGTCGATTTTTCCATATTTGACCATCTGTAAAAATCGACCCAGAGCGAAATTCGGAAATCAAACATAAACTTGATCTGGACCATAACCTAGATAATCAAAAATTAGTATAGAAAAAGTTTTCCTATGGGCCGTTTGAAAAATCGGTGTGCGCAAAAATCGCCCTATAAAAGTGGTCGATACAGAGGAATAAAAAGCCCCCACTTTTAAACTTGTATCAAAAAGTCGATTTTTTCAAAGTTCATTTTTCCGGACAAGTTTGGTATCATTCGAAAGCTCTTGGCCTGGAGATTTCAAAAATGTAAACTTTAGCTCTCAACTCCCTACCGTTAATGAGTTATGGCTAATTAACAGTTTCCCTAATCCGCAAAGTGCCTTTATAGCTGATATTATGAGGGCGCTCCGCGCACCCTCATGATATATATATATATATATATATATATATATATATATATATATATATATATATATATATATATATATATATATATATATATATATATATATATAATATAGCTCGGTATTAGTGTTGTTGGACCGGCTGGCCGGCGGCTAGAATCAGACCGGTGACAATTTCTGTGGGCTGTCGCCTTAAACTAGTTGCCTTCAGCCTTAAAAAATATCAAATATCTGTTATTTTTTCTTGAATTTTGGATAGC
This sequence comes from Trissonchulus latispiculum, assembly GCA_030248195.1. NCBI lineage: Eukaryota > Metazoa > Nematoda > Enoplea > Enoplida > Ironidae > Trissonchulus > Trissonchulus latispiculum. The sequence continues at coordinate 63,241 of JASAND010022686.1, read as the reverse complement.
CAGCGATACGTGGCACCGGCCGGCAGAAAACTTGGGCCGGTGAACAACACTATTCGGTGTGGTCTTAGTTTTGTCTGCTTCGAGCTTTACAACACAAGGTGTGAAAGTCAAATTTAACGCGTGAAATGAAATGAAATTGTCACTTCAGCACCTAAGACCGATAAAATGCCAAAAAATTCGGGCATCAGTTGGGATTGGAATCCACGACATTCGGATTAGCGTTCCTTCGATGCTCTTCCAACTGGGTCACACCAGAAGCTGTAAGTAAAATCAGTGGTCAGTTCACTTCCTTGAATTACTACTAACTCAACTTCCTTCGATGGCTGTTTCAGGGCTATGTCATTCTTCGTTTCATTCACGAATTTGTGGGCTACTTCCAGCACGAGGAGGCCGAAACTATGACAATGGCTCTGTTTGGCTCTCAACTGGGAGGCCAGTTAGGACTATGGTTGGGTTGTTCCCTGATCACAATCATACACATCGTTGCCTTCGGAATTAGCTTTATGGTGGGCAAGCTATGCATGCAGTAGCGAAGAATGATAAACATGACTGTGATAGGTTAATGAAATATGTGTTAAAACAAAACATAGCTAACGGGTATCGGATCTTTTCAGGATGACCCATAATAAAGGTGTTTCTATCTGAATTCGTTAGAGCTAGGAGCATCTGATTGACCTGTACTCAATTTCTAAACAAAATCTAAAATATAACAATACGGACTATACATTATGTGGTAGGGATTGCAATGTGAACAATATAAGGGAAATAGATTTACGCTTAGCCTTTCGACAGCAATCCCCTAGGTTCCACGTAAAGCTATTACACCGTATACGGTTGAACTCAAAACAGGCCACGGGATCGAATCTTTACTATTTTAAAATACTACCGAATAAATAGATGGTTTAGAAGGGTTTGAATAATGCTTCTTCGCATCGCACATGATTGATCTGATTATCCGTCTTCAGGGGGATCCGGAGAACAGTTTAAATTCCGGTTCTGTCAGTGCAATGACATCTTTTTTGTGTGTCATTTCGCTCGGATAACCAAAAGGTAAGATTAATGTCCTTGCTATGAATATTAATTATCATAATGACTCAATCAGCATCTCAGGTATCTGGGTAGGTATCTCGCTCATGAAGGTATGTACATATGTGTACCAAGTCTATTCTATGGTACTCTTCCTCACTGTTTCAACTTTCTAAACTACATAGAATAGTATTTTTCTAGTGTCTGCCTGTCCAGTTATGACAGCTAAGGATAAAGTATCAAACTTTTTAAGCCTAGATATTTCAGGCAACCTGATGGTTGCCTATTTGCACGACAGCCTTGAGAGTCCGATATTCAAAGCAACTTATTAGTTGCATAATTTCACAGAAAAATGTAAGAAATTGTTCTCTATTTTTAAAGGAATGACCCGTTTTTATAGAAACTGGAAGAATTTGTCAACTTTAAATAGACATTAAAATCTTTAGAAAACAAATGTTTATCTGCTAATTTTCCGAAAGAATTAAATTTTCTAATTTTCAATCGATAATCATAATGTACAAGCATCTTATATATTATTTAATAATGAACAACAACAATTGGATACTAGATAGAGACACAGTAAGTAATAATTTATTAGTAAAAACAAAAATATATTACCCATATCAATTCAGATAATTCAGATATTAGTTAGAAAATTACAAGAAGATTTTTGACTAAGTAGTTTCAGGCCAAACTGGGATCAGTTCAACCGTAGCCACTAAAAGTTCATGGCTTCTTCCTGATTCTCTGCTGTCACTGTTTCATTTGAATCAGTGGATTCGTTGGATTGGGATTGTGAACTAGTGCCAGGTTTTCGGTCTGTTCCGGTTAATCTGAGTATTCGTAGGAGTAGTAAGAAAAATAAGAGTTCAGCCGTCGCCCACAATGTGGGCAAGTGTGGGCAGTTATTGATACAAATTTTCTTTACATCTTTACGCTACTTAAATGGGGGCAACTGTTGGCTCAGTGGAAAAGTAGGAACAGCACAACTATGGATAACTTTAAATTATTGTGGGCTATGTACTCTAATTAACTATATGAACTTAACCTAACTAAATATGGACTTGTTTGGTGAGTGTGACTGACTACAAAGCTATAAAACCAGATAAGATAAATCTAGTTATACGTGAACATTAGGGACCTGCAGGTAAACTCCTCAAATTAAACATTTTGAAATATAGGCATATCTTTGAAAGCTTTAGTTCTCCGATTCAAATATGATCTTCACCATAGATGCCTACTCCTTATTTATTATGGGCTACATTAAAACTACTCCTTACAATTTTTCAAACAATATTTATTTACTTCTTGAAATAACGACACCACCACCATAGTTCATTTCATCTTCAATTCGAATCAAACTAACTTTAAACTAATTGAATTAGAAGATTTCCATTTACAAAAGTATCTGAATTGTAAAGGTATATCTTTTAACAATAAGAACAATATCAATAGCCTTATTTCATAAAAACAAGTTTTATTTGAAAACTATTGACCAAAGTATGAAATAGCAGAAGTTTAATTGCTACGAATACTAGTAACATTTAAAAACCTGAATCCAATTACTTTGTTTTAACTTTTGAACTCCTACGATAGCAGAGGAATGGGCATAAGAAATGTACAAATACCCTAAATAAAACAACTCGAAACTTCATAAGAAAAATCTAGTTATATTTCTTACGTCATTCTTCAACGCTAGCCTTCCGTATCATAAATTTCGTAAGAAACAGTCTGATAACATGATGAAAACAAAAATTACACAATTACCTATTTTTTCACCATTAACAAGAAAACAAAATCCAACTAAACAGTGACCCAAAAAAATGGAGCGAGGGTAAATAACAATAATCGAATCAGGTTAATATGATCAAAAATTTTGACTTAAATATTATCTCAATCATTCTGAATCTCATTGCTCTTTATCATTCATATATGATGACTTGCGTTGAAGATCTTATTATTGTAAGCGATGATGAAATCGAAATTGTTTTCGACTCAACTCAGACAAAGAGAGAGAATGGTTGTTGCAAAACCCCTCTTACTCAAAGCCAGATTCTGTGTCTGTGTTTCACCCACATCAAGTCAATGGCGACGAAGGAACCCTGGATAAAGGGACCTATCCTTCGGAAGAAATGGGAACCCAGGGTCAACGGAGTCCAAATGGTTGGAAATCCGAGGACGGAATCCGGGACAGTGGAACCTATCCTTTGGAAGAAATGGGAACCCAGATTCAACGGAGCCAAATGGTTGGGAATCCGAGGACGGAATCCGGGACAGTGGAACCTATCCTTTGGAAGAAATGGGAACCCAGGGTCAACGGAGTCCAAATGGTTGGGAACCCGAGGACGGAATCCGGGACAGTGGAACCTATCCTTTGGAAGAAATGGGAACCCAGGGTCAACGGAGTCCAAATGGTTGGGAACCCGAGGACGGAATCCGGGACAGTGGAACCTATCCTTTGGAAGAAATGGGAACCCAGGGTCAACGGAGTCCAAATGGTTGGGAACCCGAGGACGGAATCCGGGACAGTGGAACCTATCCTTTGGAAGAAATGGGAACCCAGGGTCAACAGAGTCCAAATGGTTGGGAACCCGAGGACGGAATCCGGGACAGTGGAACCTATCCTTTGGAAGAAATGGGAACCCAGGGTCAACGGAGTCCAAATGGTTGGGAACCTGAGGACGGAATCCGGGACAGTGTAACCTATCTTTCGGAAGAAATGGGAACCCAGGGTCAACGGAGTCCAAATGGTTGGGAAACCGAGGATGGAATCCGGAACAATGGAATCAATCCTTCGGAAGAAATGGAAACCGAGGGTAAACTCAGTCCAAAAGGTTGGAATGCCAAGGGTCGGATCTACAGTGGTGGTGCCTACTTTGTGGGAGAGATGGAGATTAAAGACAAAGGGAGTCCGAAAGGTTGGGGTACTGAGGTTGGGTCCCAAAAAAAAAGGAATCTACCTTGCTGGAGAGATGGAGATCAAGGCTGGGTCACCTACAACAGACTGGAGTGGTGAAGTTGGAACCCGGGAAAATCAGGTGTTTCTCGATTCAGAGATGGAAACCCAAAATCCCATCCACAATCTCTATGCTACTGAAGCAACTAAATGCTCAACCAAAAAAGGTAAACGAATATGATGAATGTCACCTATTAGCATGTTCAGAATGCTTCACCAAATTCCAAGTTTCTATCAATGGTGATATTTGCTCAATCACATCACCCATGAAATTGTCAGACAAAGAAGCTGCTAAAGCGAACCTCGCTTTGAGTCCAATCAGATCAAAATCAGCATATGGTATGCGTTGTCCTAATAAGGGTTGTCGCTCTGACGAAGTTGTGCTGCTGAGATGTCCAGTGAAGGGAAGAAAAATTGATATTGATCAAGAAGAAATTTTTTGGTTGAATATGACTGCTTCGTATTTAAAGATCTCTCCGTTTTATGAAGGTGTAACTGATCTTTTTAATTAAGTTAAAGGTCTGTAATTTCAAATAAAGTTTACTTTTTAAATTTAGAAGTCCATGCAGATATTCAGTGAGCTTGACGACAGCATCTTCGAATGCAAAGGTCATTCCCTTTTTGATTACCGAAACGCTGTTCTGAAAGCTTTCCAAGAATTTTCTGACAACGAAGTAAAGATTAGTCGAAGTGTCCATATCAAACTATGGATGGAACAACTCGTTGAGGTTGTACTGTTACCATTTCAAAAACATGTTGAGGCATGTAAGTATATATCCCTCTCTACAGTATTTAAGATTTTTTACTATCTACAGCGCTTAAGATTTATTTACTATCCTAAATTTAATATTAAGATTATTTTCGTTCGTTTGATGATTCAAAAGCAATAATATAAGTCAAGACTATTCGCTCAAGTGCAATACGATATTGAAAGATTTAAATTATATATAGAAAGTACATTGTGTGTAAATGTTCTTTTCAAGTAAATTTGCTTAAATACTTACTTGTACAATTTTGAAATTATAAATGCTGTGGTGAGAGGTTTTAGTGATAGCATAGGTGGTGGCATCTTATATATATATATATACCTTCTAAAGCCCATTTCACAAATATAAGTCAGAAAAAACAACATCGAGAAAATATAAAGTGAAATTATTTCTACTGGAATCAGTATTTGCCCTACTTAGAGCTGAACACTCCTTCGACTTTAGGATACAACATCACGACCGCATTTCATTTCTAAATATTTAGAATGGTTGTTTCTAGTTTGACAGCAGTTCTCAAAGTTGAAACAAAAACCTGTCCACAGGAAAACGCATTCAGTATAATTATATTATTTTATAAGTTTAATTTTCTAAAGTTACATTTTCTTAGTGTCATGCTAAGTTTAACTAGAAGCGAAAAGTTTTGCAACCAAAAGAAATATTGTGAATGTGAACTAAATGCAAATAAAATAGCCAACCTATACACACACACACACACACACACACACACACACACACACACACACACACACACACACACACACACACACACACACACACACACACACACACACACACACACACACACACACACCAGTAAAACAATTTGAAAATTTATTTTAGCTAGAAGCAAACTGTCCATCGTGGATACATTAATGGACGTGTATAATGAAATAAGCGCCCACCTTCAGAGTGACTCAGAGTCAGAATATGGTGGTGATGATGAATATGAAATGGTCGAGTAGACATTGAAAATACTACCTCATATAAATTTACTGACATTTTTTGATTTATATTAATGCTAATCAATTGTTTGTTCATGTATATAATTAAAATTTATGGATACCTTTAATAGTTGACGTGTATAACAACTTCAAAACAACTTACTCCTAACAGAACAGTGAAGAAATTTTCGAATCAACTGTTAAACAACTCAGCTCTCAGGATTTCTGCCCTCACGATTTCTGCCCTCAAGTCCTGTTACAATTTGCAAAAATGATCTCAAGCAAATGATTTGATCTTCCTGAGTTAGATGATCTCCAATCCTGATCTCTTAGAGCTGATCTCCAATCCTGATCTCTTAGAGCTGATCTCCAATCCTGATCTCTTAGAGCTGATCTCCAATCCTGATCTCTTAGAGCTGATCTCCAATCCTGATCTCTTAGAGCTGATCTCCAATCCTGATCTCTTAGAGCTGATCTCCAATCCTGATCTCTTAGAGCTGATCTCCAATCCTGATCTCTTAGAGCTGATCTCCAATCCTGATCTCTTAGAGCTGATCTCCAATCCTGATCTCTTAGAGCTGATCTCCAATCCTGATCTCCTAGAGCTGATCTCCCGAAGGTGACTCAACGATCTCCAGCCTCAATGGTCTCCTGACAATGGCTCTCCAATCTCCAACAGTGACCTCCAGAAGATGGCTCAATGGTTTTCAACAATGATGTCCAGAATATGGTCTATCTCTCCAAAACGCTAAGTTATTTTTAGTGATGACACTTTTCTTCTTAATGATGTATATGAGCACCACAGACTAAATTCCACTCCTATCAACCCCTGGCTCATGTGAATTGAATAAGACAAGTACACTATCAATATGATAAGCTTTAGCCAAATGTTCACGGTTTTTGTTGGAAAATAATCCCTGAAATTTGGCAAGTATCTGGGCTCCAAAAATTCTGGCTAATTGAATGAGAAGAGTTTTTCTACTGTATTTAGTACAATAGTTGGAATTAGCCTCCAGAGTTTTTTGCGGTTTTCAGAATTAACGACACCAGATAGACTCAGAGTTCGGATTTCACCGCTCCAATTCAAAATTTTGGAAATACCGATTTCTCTGTCTGGGCCTCCTTCGTGGCGCTACCTTCAGTGGAATACAACTTGACCCTGCAACAGTACAGGACTTCAAAGACCAGAGTTGGACACAAAGGAAATAACAAAATAACAAGAAAATAAACCTTATTCTAAATAATTTCTCAATTGTGTTACCTTTTTGTGGATTGTTATGTGTTGTATGTAATTGTTTTGAGCCGTTATGCTCCCCAACTTATGGTTCAGCTGGACCAGACCCCATTTTCGAAGTGTCTTCTCTGGTGCCTGCCGGTGCCAGTACTAGCTTACCACCCCCCCCCAATGTAAGCAATTAGCCGACAGTTAAGGGGCGGCCGCCTTCGGGTGGAGCTGCCGAGGTGCGTTCAACACACAGCCGGTGATGGGCAAATCTCCATCCTTGCGAAACGCCTCGGATAATTGTGATTGCAATTATTCGGTGTCAGCTATACCCAGTAAAATTTTCAAAATTAGTACCAAGCTGACACTGCTCCTAACCGGTGTAAGACCAACTGGAGTGGGGCGTACAGAAAAAAAAACAGAACAGTAAGCGTACTAAATATATACTGAGAACTCGTAGAATTGCTGTAGATGGTGTCAAAGAGTGACAAGTTTAAGAAATTTTGCAAATGTGTATTTTCTTTACATCAATGATTTTTGAAAATTTAAGGGCGTTCAGAAAATAGCAACACCTGAACTAATTAGGATTGCTACAATAAGTAGCTGATCAAACCATATTTCAAAATTTAACAATCTAACGTTAAAAACATTGGCATCAACAGATCTTACTTTACTCTAACTAGTTTACATGTTCTTATATCAAACATATTACAAAAACACTTAATATTTTACAATTAAAATTTGAATAAATTCAAAAAATTCAAATAATCAATCACAGTCCATCACTAAAAGTTAGTCTCACTCTTCTTCGCTCCAATGTTTCTTTGATGCTTTGGTAGCTTTGTCGTCGATGAAATATTCAGGCTCGCGTTTCTGGTTCTGATTCTTCCTGGCCATACGATCTTTTTTCGCTTCTTCAATCAAATTTTGCAATCCTTCGTCGATTGCCTTCCGAATATCCTCTTCCAAGGACACCAACCTTTCCCATTCACCAGGAGTTAGAACAATCCCAAAACGTGTCGGAACTCCCTGATCGCTTGCACCCACCACTTTCCAATACCGCAGATGGATACATGGTTTATCTTTATAATAGTTGAGGTTAATCCACTTGTGCTTAAACACTTCAACACCATCCACCCTGTAAACCATTTCCTTCTCCTTCTCCAACGCCTGTCGCACGGCGTCCCTAACGTTCATCAGCTCATCGAATCCTTTTCGATTTAAACCAACCCCTTGAGTACTACCATCTTCCTTAACCTTTGTGAACTCCACCGTTAGATACCAAGGTTTGGCGTAGCTGACACGCACAGTCTTTGCAGTATCCAATTCAAATGTAGCGACAATAGCCATATTTCTGATTTCAGTGGACGCAAGATTGCAGTATCCAATTCAAATGTAGCGACAATAGCCATATTTCTGATTTCAGTAGACGCAAGATTGCAGTATCCAATTCAAATGTAGCGACAATAGCCATATTTCTGATTTCAGTAGACGCAAGACAGGAAAGACTTGAACAGTGAATAGCAGTCAAAAACTGCAATCTTTTATACTCCTTCATTAGTCTTACTGACCTAGACAGATACTCAAATCAACCATTCTGTGCCAATCGAAACATGTTCATTTCCCAACAGTCACTGGGTTAAGACAACGAAATGTCAAAGTTCATCGTTCAAAGTTTATTCAGCTATTTTGAAGTGACGTCTAGGCTTAAAAATGTTCAAATCAACTGCAAGCACTAAACTACAATTACGTGAAATTTGAAAGTTCAATCGGATTTGGTTCAAGTCCATTTTAATTGATGCTCACGCGAATCAGTAAATGTCAAAGTTCGTTTTGTACTAGTCACCGAGTCTGAAGTGACACAAAAATGACAAAGTTCATTTGGTTTATCGTAATTATTAATTTGTGCATGCGTGTAACAACTAACACAGAAGTTAAGTTCAAAGTAATAGCACAAACATGACATACACCTTTAGGCAATTTTTACCTAGTATATAAGAGTAGAAATTTCAGTCTCCTTCATGCTTCTGTTCAGTGAATCTCACTGATAATCATTCAATTCCAGCATCGTTGATTTCCCTACTAGTTTTGATTCTGCATCTCCACCTTTCATTTTTCTTCTCAGTTGATTGCATCTCCTTTAATCTTTTCTGCGACTGAACCAATCCTTTCTTCCGTTCTATCATCCCTCCATCCCATCTTGAACTTCAACCAATTTCTCCTTCCATCTTCAGAGAGTCTTTCTGTCCATTTTCAGCCTAAGTGCGTTTCTATCCAGTCTTCATCCAGTCCAACACATCTTCCAGCCGATCTTGTTCATACCGCTTTCCGCTTTCCTGTACATTTGTCTTCTACTCATCTTCAGTAACGTAAGTACCATATTTCATTTGCTTTTGTAAGAACATATTAGTTTGGATGGCTCTGTATAATGAGCAGTAGTAAAAAATGGGGACTCTGGTGCCGAACAAGTTTCAGGAAATGTTCTAGAATTTTCTGGAACTTTCAAACCCAATCAAACATGGGTTTAATTTTAACCAATCATATTGAAGCATAAGTCACGTGATGTCTCTTAACCAATCAAATTCGTTGCTGTATATCCTAAAAACTATATAAAGGATTAATTTTCGGAAAAGTTAATCATTTGCTTGCTTACGTGTTCAGTGGAGAGGTAAGTTGTTCTTATACAAAACTGTGCGTACACAATATGTAATCCGATTTGAATATTATGTTGTGCTTGCTGATATGAATGCATTGTGATATTGTCTTGAACTAATTTTATTCTGTACTTTTTTAAAGTCATTCAGACTTTATATCAAATTTTTCTAATCATTTCTACTGCACTTATTGAAAATTGAAGTAATAGAAAAGCAGTGGTTGACTAATTGTATCGAAAAATAATGTTGTTTTTTAGTAAAAAATCCAACATATGCGCGTATGCAGTTATTTGCTGCCATGTTAGAATATTTCTATTTATCTGTATTAGCTAAACATTTCAGAACAATGTGATGTATTATTTGTTTGTAGAAAATGGAATTTTCTTGTGACATATGCGAAGCCAAATTTGTGACTAATAGAAGCTTACAACGACACATCGCTAGTATTCACAAGGGTGATCGTTTTGAATGTGGGCAATGCGGTCATTTGTTGTCAAGATTGGATGCTCTGAAGCGACATGCGAAAGTACATTTGAATTCCGGACCTCCAGCAAAGATTCAGGCTTTTGAAACAAACACTGACAGATCTGCTGATGAATATCCGCAGTCAAACAACGGAGCTCACAGAGATGAAGATAATGCAGACCTTCATTCATCAGATGCTCTGGAGATAGAAACTGTTGAATCCGAACCAGATGCAGAGGAAATTACTGAATCCGATGAAGAATTTTTGGAAATGCCCATGCCACAATATGATATTAGCCAAAAAACGGTGCTTTTCAGGGCTGGTTGCGTAACTATCAAGTTACGCCTCAACACAGTGTTGCAGATACACAACTATTCTTCACAGAGTGTCGTGGATTGCTCTTGGAACTATTGCGACGAGAATGTGAAGAATTAACCGGAGTAAAGTTTTGGCTTTGCAAGAAGGTGCGACTCTATAGAGCAACGGACAACAGTGAAACAATTGAAGCACATTTCTGCTGCAAAGCAAGAGATGTACAAAAAGGTTCTCAACTCAGAGAAGAACTGTTCACTCCACTCACGAGACTCCTCTGGAGAAATCCAACATAGTGCCGCTATATATATCAAAGCGCAATGATAAGAAACATATTGATTTGCTACTATATAAGGGTCACTACTCCTGGATCAAACACCTAGATCGACTGCTGAGTGATCAGCGTGGTTATAATGGGAAAAAGTACTTTTGTCGACGGTGCTTGATTCCTCAGTATGGTGAACTGAAGCTCAAGGATCACTTAGAGCGGTGTTTGAGAAACAGTCCAGCTAAGGTGGTTATGCCAGAAGACAATGTGCTTGCGTTCCAAAATCATCACAGAGCATTAAGAGCACCTCTTGTAATTTACGCAGACTTTGAGTGTCTCACAGAAAAGATTAATACATGTCAACCATCGAATTCAAAGTCCTTTACCATGGCGTATCAACGCCATACCCCTTGTGGATTTGGACTGATTGCCATCAACCAATGTTGTGGAGAATCGACAAAAATGATCGGTAAACCATCTGTCTATCGAGGGCAAGACTGTGTGGCAAGATTTCTTGATGAGATTATTGATATTGCCGAAGGACACAGTGCAGGTCTCAATGATCCTGAGCCTCTTCAGCTGTCTTCTGAAGAAGAAGTAGGCTTCCAACAATCCACAAATTGTTATCTTTGTGGAAATGTCCTTGAATGGGATAGGGTCAGAGATCACTGCCATCTTTGTGGGAGTTTTCTAGGTGCTGCACACAATAAGTGTAATCAGATTCACCGATTGAATAGAGATATAACCGTGGTATTTCATAATCTCCGACGTTATGATGCTCACATAATCATGCAGGAAATCGGTAAAGTTTCAAAAGATAGGAATATGAGGATGGATGCCGTTGCCAAAGGAATGGAAGACTACCTCAGTTTTTCTCTGAAGAAGATGCCCTCTAAAGAAGGAGATGACAGTGACGACGAGTCAGAGGAAGAGAAACTGATTGGAGGATATGGTCGGAAGTCTGCTCCTTGGAGGATTCGGTTTATTGACAGTTGTCAGTTCCTTATGGCCTCTTTGGATACACTGGTCAGTAATCTCCAGATCACTCAGTTGCAGATACTGTCTACAAGCTCCCCTGAGCCTTCCCAAAAGTCCCTGCTTACTCAAAAGGGTGTTTATCCATATGATTACATGGATCGTTTGACCAGATTCAATGAAACTGAACTCCCACCAAAAGAAGCATTTTATAGTAGATTGATGGATCAAGACATTTCTGATACTGACTATGAACACGCCACTGCAGTATGGCAAAGCTTTAATGTACAGACACTTGGTGTATGCCATGACTTGTATTTGTTAACTGATGTTTTGTTGTTGGCTGATGTCTTTGAGAACTTTCGAGCTTTCTGTCTTCAGCATTATGGCTTGCATCCTGTCCATTACATTACTTTACCTAGTTTTGGATGGGATGCTTGTCTTAAGCTGACAGACGTTAGGTTGGAGCTTCATAAAGACAGCGACCAGTACATGTATTTTGAGCAAGGAATTTGTGGAGGTGTAGCGATGATCTCTCATCGCTATGCCAAAGCAAATAATCCCTATCTTGACGATTTTGATCCTAGCTCTCCTGTTTCATATATCATGTATCTTGATGCTAATAATTTGTATGGATGGGCTATGAGTCAGAAGGTGCCATGTTCTAAGTTTCGTTGGCTTTCACAAGCTGAAATTGATAAAATTGATTGGGAGGGTGTGAATGAGGAGGAAGAGGAGGGGTACGTTTTAGAAGTTGATTTGGGGTACCCAAAAGAACTTCATCATCTGCACAACAGTTATCCGTTGGCACCTGAGAAAATGTTAATTTCTGATGCTATGTTGTCTCCTTACTGTAAATCATTGCAGACCCATCTTGGAATTAAAGCTGGGGTGGTGCACAAGCTGGTGCCTAATCTTTCAAATAAACAAATATATATTATTCATTTTCGTAACCTAAAACTTTATTTATCATTGGGCCTGAAATTGCAGCGTGTGCATCGCGTCCTGGCATTTCATCAAAAAGCCTGGATGCTTCCATATATCAGTTTTAATACTGACATGTGTAAAGCTGCTAAGAATGATTTTGAAAAGAATTTGTTTAAATTGTTAAATAATTCCGTGTTTGGTAAGACTATGGAGAATGTTATGTTAATGTGGAGCTCGCGCATGAACAGGCTAGGTTCCGCAAACTCGTGGCTAATCTTCGTTTTGAGCGGGCAACCGCTTTTAATGAGGATTTGGTTGCGGTTTGTTTGAGTCAAGTGACAGTGAAGCTCAATAAGCCCATATATATAGGGTTTAGTGTGCTTGATTTGTCGAAACTGCTCATGTATGATTTCCATCATAATTATATGGTTTGTAAATATGCTTCTGCTGTGAAGTTGCTTTTTACTGATACTGACAGTCTTTGTTATTACATTGAATGTGATGATGTTTATAATGATATGGCTTTAGATTGTGATTTGTTTGACTTTAGCGACTATCCGAAGGATCATCCATTATATTTTTCAAAAAATAAAAAACAGATTGGTAAAATGAAGGATGAGACCTCGGGTAGTCCTATCAGTGAATTTTGTGGTTTACGTGCTAAGATGTATAGTTTTGTATGGAATGGTGTTGATAAGAAACGTGCCAAAGGTGTTAAAAAGAATGTTGTAAAAAATGTATTGTGTCATGATAATTATGTAGAGTGTTTGTTAAACAAGAATCATCGTCGAGATGTAATGGATATGATCAAAAGTGATAAGCATCAATTATTCACCTTAACTTCAAACAAAATAAGCTTATCTGCTTTTGATGATAAACGTTACATTTTAGGTGATGGTGTTACATCCTATGCTTATGGACATTGTGCGATATATACTGTCACATTATAATAACAGTATGTTGTAATTTGATGTAAATAAAGAGAATGCAATAGAATTTTCGTTGTTTGAAATAGTGATTGTTCTAGGAATTAAGCTTATTTATAGTAGGCTTTGTTAATTTAGAATGAACCGACTAGAAGTACTTCGTTTGTCTAGCCTAGCTCGGATTCCTACCAAGGGTACCTATGATAGTGTTGGCTATGATTTGTACAGTGCCCGTGAATGTGTGGTTCCAAGGAATATGGGTAGAGTCTTAATAGCAACTGATACATCATTTCGACTACCACAGGGTTGTTATGATCGGATTGCTCCTAGATCTGGTCTAGCTCTAAAATTTGGGATTGATGTAATGGCAGGAGTAATTGATAGAGATTATGTAATAGGTAATGTAGGAGTCGTATTGGTTAATCTAAGCGATGAAGACTTTCGGATCAAGATTGGTGATAGAATAGCTCAGCTTATTTGTGAGAAGGCGGTATATCCAGAAGTGGTAGAGACCTACAGTTTAGGGGTGACAGGTCGTGGAGATGATGGCTTCGGATCAACCGGTAGTAGTGGTGAAGAATGTAAAGCTGCAGCAATGGATTGGCAGTGCTCTGGGAAGTCCCAAGGGGAATTCGCTCCGTCAGCTCACATTGCTGATGATGAAGAATCTAAAGCTATTCTTGAAACTCTCATGGATGACGTGGTTTTAGATAATATATAATTACAAATTGATTTATTTGTATGTAATTGAAAATGTTGAATTAAAGTTATATTAAGTTACTATAGCTCTCTATTCGACTCACAGTTGCCCACGTTTAGATTCAAGTTAATCGTTGTACTTGTTCCTACTGTTTTCCACTGGGCCCACAGTTGCCCACATTTAAGTATTTAAATCGGAGAACTAAAGCTTTCAAAGATATGCCTATATTTCAAAATGTTTAATTTGAGGAGTTTACCCGCAGGTCTCTACTGTTCACGTATAACTAGATTTATCTTATCTGGTTTTATAGCTTTGTAGTCAGTCAACACTCACCAAACAAGTCCATATTTAGTTAGGTTAAGTTCATATAGTTAATTAGAGTACATAGCCCACAATAATTTAAAGTTATCCATAGTTGTGCTGTTCCTACTGTTTTCCACTGAGCCAACAGTTGTCCACATTTAAGTAGCGTAAAGATGTAAAGAAAATTTATATCAATTACTGCCCACACTTGCCCACATTGTGGGCGACGGCTGAACTCTTATTTTTCTTACTACTCGTAGGGTTTCGGAGTCTGGGCCATTTCATATACATGGTTCTGATAGGTTGGATTTGATCCATCAAATACTCTGGAATGTTGAAGGCGTCATATTTTTGACTATTGATCAGCAGACAAGGTCGCCCACCGTTATTACCAGCCTGTAATAGGTAATGACATAACATAAATACAGGATTTTCGTACTATTTTTTAAAAAATTAGCTTGATATAGAAAAATCTACACTGTTCAACGACTGTTCATCTGAATTTCATCAATTAGTGAGCTGTCAATATTCTACCATATCAATCAGAAATCATTAACGTGACTACACTTTACCATTATTTTTCATTCCGATCGATTGAATTTCTTGAGCTCTACGCCTTTCCTAATTATGAACTCCAAATATTTACGTTGGTCCTCCATTTTTCTAGACAAATGGGACTTCAGGATCACTGGTTTATATCCATGCCATTCTTTCCTCTCCTTATTAAGTTCCTTTAAATTTTTTGGCGTTAGCCAAGATTTAATTCTTATTACTAATGTTCTTAAAGGCAATAATGAAGCTATTATTTGCTGGTTTGCCAATGGGATGGCAAGCGGAGATGTCACCAGCCCCGATGCCAGTTGGTTCCAAGAGGGCTTTAGATTTAATCCAATTAACCACCACCTTGAGTAGGGCGTCGCCCTTAAGGCCACTACCCGCCTTGAAGTTTTCCATTAGGAGATTATTTTTACGACGGTGGTTTGACACATTCTCTAGCCGTATATCAATGTCCTCGATCTGCTCCTTGTGAGAGGTAACTGCGGCTTCGAGATTAGGAGTAATTAGGAAATCCTCCATGCTATCGTAGTGTAATAGAGAAGCTTGGGAGTCTCAAAACAGGTGGTCTCTAAAAAAGCACATAAACATCAGTTTAACCTACACAAAAAATATAAGGCTACTAAAAATCCAAGAGATAAACGCTTATGGTTATTTGCAACTCAAAAATCGAGAAAACGTAAAAGACAATGATATTTATCGTTCCGAAAAACGCATTCTAGAAGCTAATAATGAACGACAATTTTGGTCTCATATTAAATCAAGCGTATCACCACAATCGGATATACCCGCGCTAAAAGTAGAAAATGCTATAGTAACTGAAAATTCTGCTAAATCTGCAGCATTTAATAAATTTTTTGCCTCAGTGTTTACTCAAGATAATGGCGAAAAATTAAATTTTAACCCCAGAACAAATCAAATTCTCGAAAATTGTGACTTTAGTACTGAAAATGTTTTAAAACATATAAGAAAACTAAAGCCAAAATTTAGCACTGGTACTGACAATATACCGCATTGGTTTATATGTAAATTTGCACATTTATTAACAATCCCTTTGGCAAAAATTTTTTCTTACAGTTTTGAAACTGGTGTTCTACCGGAAGATTGGAAGTACGCAAAAGTTGTACCTGTTCACAAAAAAGGCTGCAAATTTAGTGTTTCAAATTATCGACCTATTAGCCTACTTTGCTCATGTTCTAAAGTAATGGAGTCAATAATTGATGACAGTTGCTAAATTTTTGGACGCGCAAGCTCTGATATCTAGCCGGCAGCACGGCTTTCGCCCAAAACGATCTACTGTAACTCAGTTATTGCAAACACTAAACGAGTGGACACAACAAGTTGATAACAAAAGGTTTGTGGACATACTGTACATGGATATTGCTAAAGCTTTCGACTCTGTCTCACATGAAAAGTTAATGATAAAGTTAAAAGCGTACGGTATAACCGGAAAGTTGCTGTGTTGGCTTAAAAGTTACTTATTTGGTAGAAAACAGTATGTTGTAGTGGGAGATTCACAATCTGAATCTGAAAATGTTGTATCCGGTGTTCCTCAAGGCAGTATTCTAGGACCGCGGCTATTTTTAATTTTTATTAATGATATTGAAAATTGCCTTGAGTTTATGTCTGCCCAAATTTTTGCTGACGACACAAAATTCTATTTGCCTTATGCATTGCATACATCTTGTCATAATGTGCAATCTGATATAAACAATGTCGTGTCATGGGCTGCTAATAATCAATTGGGCATCGCTTTTCAGAAATCCTGTATAATGCAACTGGGTTATAATAATCCGCATAGTGTATACTATTTTGGTAATCATGTTATTGAAACTGTGACTGAGATGAAAGACCTTGGAATTGTAGTTATGTCTAATATGAAACCTTCTGCGCATTGTTTAAGAATTGCTAAAAGCGGCTTTTCAAACGGTTAATCTGATTTTTAGAAATTTTCACTCTACATCAGTCCCTTTTTTCGTAAAGCTATGCAAAACCTATATTCGACCAAAATTAGAGTGCGCTAGTGAAGTTTCGAATCCTTACTTGATCAAGGATATTCAAATAATTGAAAAAGTTCAAAGACGGTTTACCAAACGTTTGTTCGGTTTTAAAAATTTAACTTATTTAGAGCGCTTAGAACGACTAAATTTAGAAACATTGGAAGTAAGAAGGTTGCGTCGTGATCTTGTGATGGTGTGATGTGATGGTTTATAAAATGTGATGGTAAACATAACTTCTTCGACGAGAGGTACTCGTTAAAACTTTCTACAAATCAAAGTCGCTTGGAGATAAGAAAGCATTTCTTCTCACAAAGAGTCATTAAATACTGGAATAGTTTGACTGATGATGTTGCACAATCTGTGTCCCTACAAGTGTTTAAAAACCGTATCGCAAACATGAAGTTTCAGGCTCGCCCTGGGGGTCGGGTAACTGCAGTCGACCGTCGGCCCAACCCGAACCCAACCGGCCCATTTAATATTTAGTAAATCGTTTGTTACTTTGACTTTGATAATTGTCATATGCCAGTTAATATTGATTTGTTTTTTCCTGCTGGTTTGTTGGCTGGTATAATAAAATCGTAAATCGTAAAGTCGTAAAACCTCACTACCTCCACTACTAGAGTTGTCGCAATGTAACACAAGCACTGACTGCTAGGGACACCTGTGTCCAGGCGGCTCACATTTAGATCCCGGACGAGCTTACAGGGGTAAGAATTTACAGAGACGCCGGATTGGCGCTTGATGGAAATGGGTAGATTGGCGCGACAACACACTAAGAAGACCTCCAGGCTAGTCCCAAGGTGTCTACCTGGAATTTGGAGACTACTCTCGCCCTAGTTAAATTAGTCAAAGATTAAATAGACAACTGACAGTTTATTAGAAATCCAAGATTAGATATTAAAGTATTAAAGTATATTAAAGATTAAAGATTAAAGTACAAAATTGTATGGAAGTTAACTACAAAGGATACAAGACTTACTGACTACCAGAGAAAACGAAAGTTGCTGGGGGAGAGACAAAACTTGAAAAAATGGAAAATGGACGGACGACAATCGAGCACAAAGGGAAGGGAGTATGAGTTGAGTTAGAATTAGACTTGAGATTAAGAAGTAGAATAAAAAAGGTTAAGGGGAAAGAAAGAACAAAGAGATGGGTGGAAATAAATACGCAAAATTGGCGGACCCCGAGTCTAGACACAACCGGACGCAAACAAAAATTCTCAACTGAAGGTGGTGTGACTAATAGTAGTGGTGATCCGGGGATTCCAATACCACCCACCCGGTACCTATCCTGGAGTTTCTTTGGTGTTAAGGATTCGTTGTTTGTAATAAAAATTAGGTTTTAACAGGTAACGTGTTCTGCTTAACTGAACTACTTAGCAACCACTCTTGTCATTGAACAGGTACCGATGAAAACTTTCCAGTTTAATTCCAACTCAAAACTTGCTTTGCTGATAGGAAGAAACATAGGAACTTGTGAAAGTTTGCAACTTGCTGTTTACTTTGTATATGTATAAATACACAACTCACACGAATTAATTACAATTTCCCTATCTATATTGTATACATGGGCCAATAATGAGTAGTAGGAAATAAATGTAATAATGCGCCAAATATTAGTGGCATCGCTAAATGTTGATTGGGGAGCACGTCTAATATGTTCAAGAAAACAGTCAGAACCCACAGCATTATTAAATCCTTATGGATACCAAAATTATTTGTAACGAAAGCTCTTACATCATCCGCCATTCAAAGGCTTGTGTATCTGTTATGGCTAGCTCTGGCGCATTCAAAAACGAAATTGGCTCCAAGTCGTGTTGTAAAACGTCCACAAATATGACACAGCTGCAATTGCTTTGATTGTTTGCTTGTAAGTCGCTTTGAGTGTGATGATGGTTTACTACTACTCCAAACACCAAGGGCAACCAAGGCAAGAATACACTGACAATCCTTAGATTTTCTGCACGTCTTGCAGCGGTTGGCCATGGAAACTGAAGTGATTTTCGATTTTTAAAGCATATATATGCTGCGTGCAAATTGTGTTCCCTCCCGTGCAAATTGTAATTTGCACGGGAAAATCGTGCAAATTGTAACTTGCATGATGAAATCGTGCAAAATACAATTTGCACGTTTGTTTTCCGTGCAAATTGCAGTTTGCATGGAAAGTGCCGTGCAAATTGCAATTTGCATGGGAAGTGCCGTGCAAATTGTAAAATGACATCTTAGATTATACCGTAAACTTTAAAAACTTTGTAAACTTTTTTGTAATTGCAAAAAATGGTATATATCTTATAAGTTAGTGACTAAAGATAAACAAAATGATGAAGATGATGAAATCGTACAAATTAATTATAATTTTAAAGACTTTGCTTAATTAAATTTGTTTTGTGTTTTTAATATTTTATTAAAGTTTAATTAAAACCTTTGTGAACTTTGCAAACATCCCAACCACCTCCCGGTCCGCTCTCTTACACGTTTCAATGCCAGTTCAAACAAATTCAGTGTGTTAAATCTAACTTTCAAATTGTTAAGAAACCTTTTAGTTATTATGAAATAGCTCTTCGTTATAGAAAAATTATCTAAAACGTACACGCATCCTGAAGTTTGGATAATTGTAGTTGTAATTATGAAAAGTTTGGTTTCAGCAAATGTGTCGGGTTTTTACACCAAACTACTAAAATTTGCTAAATCTCATGACACAAAATGTGAGAACGTTGCCACCAAAAGCAGCAATTTAACGAGTTAGCAACAACAAACGTAGTCTTACCGCATGACACACCGTTGGCAATGTATCCGGTGAATAACCTCGCGGCACCAGGGACAATTGCTGAAGTCGCTGATGACGTTCTGATTGATACACTCGAGGCACAGCCGAGGCCTGCTACAGCAAGCCTCTGTGCAATTGTCAAAATTGTACAGAGGCCGCGCCTCATGGCGAATTAAGCACGGATCAGTCAATGGCACTGCGCTATGAAATGATTCCCAGATCATATCCTGCTCAATCAATGCTTGAACGAGAGCACTTGAAATAACAAAGCAGAGAGCCTTTGAACATTGTAGGACAGTACAATAGTACTGGTGAATACTAATTGTGCAGCAAATGAAACATTTTGTGTTCTACATCAAATTAAATATTAAGTTTTGACACCTAAGTCAGCAAACGTTTCGGGTGCGAACTTAACACAAGCTTTTTAGTTTCATGTTTTGCATTATTAGCAAATATTAATAAATAGTTTGACTCATTAAACTGGCAACGGTTACACTGCCTACCACTTTTAATTTAATTTCTCTGTAACATTCCTGATAATCCCCATCGCTCAAATTTTACATAATTGCTAAGATTACTATCATTTACTAAAATAACTAATATTACATACAGTGTTAGTTCAACGCGCGCACTAGTTTTCAAGGTTGAAGCTTTCTGAAGTAAACGGGGTATGCGGAAAGAACGAAATCAGTCATTCTGTCGTAAATTACCTGAAATAGTTAAAACATTCACCCAGAGTTTACAATAAAGGCATACCTAATATTTAGTTAGTGTAGAGATTTGGACTCAGTGAAATAAATTTCAGAACAAACAATTTAAACGCAGGAATAAATTTGTAGAGAATATACTCTGCGGTGTGTGACTCCCGACAAACAAATTCCTAACCCTACGAAGATTGTAACGATTCTACTGAATGTGCGTATGTCAGATCCTATCGTCTAGTAACCCTTAGCCGACCAAACGAATCCTAAACGAAGAGGCAAAAACTAATAAGTGATGCAAGTTTACTCTCAATAACTTTTCCACAAAATTATTTCAAAATCGCAATAAAACAATGTTACTATAATTTTTAACTTTACAGATACCAGAACAAAACTTGAAACAAAAAGACAATACAAACCTGACTCAGAAATTCCCAAGACCGAACAAACAAAGTAAAAGGGGCGCCCAGACAAGTGAAATTAATGGAGCATGAAGAAATAACCTCAATTAGAGTTCTCGACCAACTGACTTTGTGCGCTCAAATTTGAGTCAAAATATAAATTTGCTAAGTCCGATTTTGGACCGTACATAGGACATTTTAGTCTGAACGTTCATGAATTACATTACATTGTTGTAATTTTGAATTGAAAATGTCAGAAATGGCAGAAATAACTCCACACTAGTCTACATTAGTATATTTTCAATTTGAATTAAAATGAGGTACGTAGTTCTTGGTCTTTATCCATGAATATTGAATCCAATATTCTTGTCACAGTTGTAATTATACTCGAAAACATTCTTTCGTGATTTGTCCGCACTTCAGTTGTGAGATCTGTTGATACAGTTTTCTATCAATTGGATTATTTTGTTTTCATAGAATCAGCTCTTTGGTGCGAATTTCAAAATTTCAAACACATGTAAAGACACAAACATTGTCCTGAGGGTGCTCTCTGTAATCGTAGTTTTATTACGTACACTACATCTACTGGACAGCATAACAAATTGCCTTGTCATGACGACGCAAAATGGTGATTGGTCATATTGTAAAGTGCGACGAATTAAACATTAATAGCAATGGTTGCCATAGCAATACTGGTGTGGTTACACAATATCAGACTAAATATAAGCGTCTGTCATCGTGATACTTGGTCAGCATGACTAAGCAAAAGGTTTTAACATAAGCAGGACTACCTAAGTTTGATTTTCATTTACATGTGCGGAGCTTCGTTTTCAAGAAAGGCTAGCATGATGGGACATATGAAATGGAAGCACTCAACCAATAAAGTATGTCTATAACTAATATACAAAGAACTTGTCTAGCTGGCATGGTGTAAAGTTCTTGCAAGCTAACGTTACGAGATCGGCATCTGCTGTACAAAAACAGCAGCATGAGCAACCAGATGTGCAGTCTACAGTCGTGCGGTATCTCGAAATTCAACCGGTTCTTAGCAGATCGACTTCGTTTAGCATGTGAAATGCGTCGTAGACCATAACTTTGCTCAGTTCTAGTTCTAGTTTTCGCAACCCACACAGGATCGAACAGTACCACTTTTTTCCAACAACCAATAAAATTCAGATATTGTAGGTATAACGAAGCCGTTAAAAAGTACAAACTAGTCAGTAAGTTGTCGGAAAACCTGGCTTGACAGAAATTAAAAATATGTGACCGTTATGAAATGTAGTTTACGTTTGATGTCTCACTAGTAATATCGTTTTTGTGGTCCTCCAATTACTCCAAGCAACGCTTTCAGTGGATGCCCTGTTGTCTCTGGCATCAAAATCAACTCAATAAATATGATAGGTGGTGGTAACAAGACTGAAAACATAAAGAGGCAGATTGCCGATGCGATTCAGTAAATTTCTTCTTCGTTTTGTAGAATGTTGGATCACCAGTATTCTCATTGTGTCCTCTGCAGAACATTTTTCACCACACGTTCAAAAACGCCAAGTCGAGAAGATCTTCATGACGTCTTTCATCTTCAGTCTCAATTAAAGTTTTGCTTTGTGGTGCTAAAGTCGGCTACAGTTGGTATACTAGTCAAATTTTCGATGGACTTTCCATTTACAAAACGGTAGTTTTACTATTAACGAAAGCGAACATGTTTGTCTCCACCAATTAGCACAATCAGATGCAAGGAAATTTTCTTTAGCAGACATTCTCTATTTCCTAGTTTAGCGACTGATGTCTCTGACTATGGAGATGGAGATCCAATTTGAAGAATGGAATCAAAACATGGACACCCAGAGTCAGACCAACCTTATTTCACAACCGGTTTCTATGCTCCACCGTGGCCATCTTCTTTAAGCGATTCTTCACACGCTGCTGTCGTTCCTGGGGGGTCAGATGACGGGGGATCCAATTTCGGGAAGGAAGGAGAATTTCAAAGTTCAAGGACTGGAGGACCGGGACTACTGGGAGGGTCGGAACTATTGTTATTCATGTTGTTGTCGTCGGCAGAGTCCAAATGGATGCTAATAGTCCTGGACCGGGGTGGGGTGGGGATTGGTTGTGACGTAGAACGTGCTCTCAGTTGGTTCCAAAGGGATGGTCAAAAAATAGTTGACTCATCCACCATTTTTCTTTTTTCTTCCGGATAACATCATCTTCAGATAAGTCCAATACAGTAACTAATAATTGATTTAATGTATGATTATGGATCCAGAAATCAGACGAAAGAGGTTTAATAGCATTTTTTTGCTGTTGAACCCGATGGAGAGGGGATTTCCGCTTTCTCCAACATATTGGGAGGGACACCCTCTGATTTCCGCCAGATATACAATCCGTTTACTCGTACAACCAAAATGGCCCTTCAGACGGTATTCTAAGCCAGTTATAGAGCTTTTGATCCTGGTGCCGGCTTTGATGGATGGACAGAGTGCACATCAGCGCCGCCCACATTTTTGCACATTGCGAATTTTCTGAAGACGAACTTATCCGGAAGAAACAAGAAAGGTGGTCGATAAGTCAACTATTTTCTGACCATCCTTTTGGAATCAACTGGGAGCACGTTCTCCGTCACAGTAAATCCCCACCACCGGGTCCAGGTTTACTAGCATCTATTTGGACTCTGCTGACGACAACAACATCAATGACAGTAGTTCCGACCCTCCCGGTAGTTCCTGTCCTCCAGTCTTTGCCTGCCTCCCGGCAATCATCGACCCTCCCGGCAATTTAGGTCCTCCGGTCCCCTCGGTTCTTGCCCGTCTGGCCCTGAAGCCCCAACCCTAGAGAACTTTGAAGTTTTCCTTCCCTCACGAAATTGGGTCCCCGTCATTTGACCCCACGGGAACGACAGCAACGAGTGAAGAATCGCCTAAAGAAGATGCCCACTGTGGAGTATCAAAACCTGTTGTGAAATAAGGTTGGTCTGTCTCTGGGTGTCCATGTTTTGATTTTCGTTCTTCAAATTTGTTCTTCGTGATATCATCGTATCCGCACGGATCCGTGGACTTTGTGGCTGTTTTGACTCTATCTGTCCTATGGAGATAAAGCAGTAATGAAGTTGCCGTTCCCTGATTCCAGCAAGATGATAGAAGCCAAAGCCGGGTCTAGTCCATTGAAAAAATGCAGTCCATTGCATTCCTCACATTTTTCAAAAGGACCGTAATCTTTTATTTTTGACGACTTTTAAAAAAGTATGTGGGTTTAATCAAGGTCCTTTAATAATCTATCAATAAATTATTTCAAGCAACAATATTTAAAATTAATTAGCAACTTTACTACCTCGAAATAAAATTCAGATATTGTAGGTATAAAAGTAGAGACTGATTAGTTTATGTTTGATGTCTCACTAGTAATATAGTTTTAGTGGTCCTCCGATTGCACCAGGCAAAGCTATCAGATGATGCCCTGTTGTCTCTGGCATCAGAATAAATTCAATTGATATGATAGCTGGTGGTAACAAGGCTGAAAACATTAAGAGGCAGATTGCAGATAGTTTAATACTTAACATATTGCATACAATTTAGTAAATTTCTCCTTCGTTTTGCAGAAAACTAAAGTTTCATTGCTTTAAAATATACTGGGAGAAAGCTGGAACACACTGTTTTATAAAACAATTTGTTGTGATTTTACTTTAAATTGATTTTATTCTATGTCTAAGATATCTTACTCCTTAGAAGGTTAGGGTTCTTCATGAGCTATCCTGATCAGCATCGCATCCGTCGTTTCCTTCAATCAATCCTTCCTTCAACCCTGAGCGGTAGAAGGATTCGGATGGTTTTGTAGAGTAATGCTCTCATTCTTTTTTAAATAACAGCTGACTCTCCTTTTGATGATATTGGAGTTTCTGCTGTATTAATAGAGTTTTATTATGTCCAAACTTTTCAAATCACTGCAGGTACAGCGAGTACTGATAGCAAAAAGGCAACGGAGGAGTACGGACTGCCAATTGTTTTTACAGAAATGGGCATTAACTGTTCGTCGAAACAAAGATATTCGGTAAATCTCATTGCCGTGGTTACTAAGATTTCGTTATTTGCTTTGGATTTAGAATCCGCTGACCACAGCTTATTTTAGTTGACATGGCTATGCGTCCCGGTACATACCCATCGTCGACTAAACAAAATCAATAGTTTGTAAGAGGAGCACGCTGAAGCAGTAAACGACACCCGCGCTCGTTTTTTGAGCTGTCGTGGTGAAAAATGACAAAGAAAGAAAGGCGGTAAATTGCTACTAATGTAAGCTTAAAGAGTAAAACAGAGCCAGAATAAATTCTGGACGTTCCAGTTGCAGCATGCCTTATCACAAAATTCTTGTTAATGACAAGAAAATAATTCTATTTGGCAAGAAAATGCAGTGTGATGATATTTTGAACTCGAGGTTTAGCGGTCTTGGAAACTGCCTAAGCACATTTACGAAATTTCTTATACTAAAGGAACTAATTGTTGAAATAAAGGAAACTTAACTTAACTTAATATCTTAACAGACAACTTCTACTGAAAATCAAGGAACTGCAACCTTGCTGTGTCAAAACGTTTCATATTGTGAGACGAATAGGTGCGACGAGTGTTAACTTCTGCGACTCATACTTGTTTATTACTAGGAAATGGTGCACTTACAACAGCTGATAAATGTTTGAACTTTAAACTCCATATCCAGTAGAGCAATTTCTTTTCCAGTTGAATAAAATAAAAACTAGAATATTTTTCGCCACAACCTATTGATATCTAAACAAAGTGGAGATCGAGACAAGTTTAATGTGGTTTGAGACGAGTGTAGTTTTGTAAAACTAGAATGCATTTCTAGTGGCTGTGTGTCGCTTCTTCCAGATTGTAATCTTAGCAATTGACAGTATATTTAATGTCATTACGAATGGAGTGTTGTGGCTTCCTTTATCTTTACTTTCATGAAATCCCTATTTGTACGATTTGGTACACATGACAGAGTGAGCTCCGAAAATTGAATGTGTTGTTTATGTTACACAAATGAAGCTGAATTTCGTGTTTGTACGCAGTAGGTATTGAGTTTTTAGGATATTTACAGAGCCAACCACAAAAAATAGAATTTTAACATTGCATATAATGATTAGAGGTGTAGAACATTACGTCGGCATGAGTATTAAAAAGATTGTTACAGCTTTCACAAGTAAAGAACGTAAATAACTAGCAAGGTCAGATAAAAATTAAATCAAACCATTTTTCTTATAACTTGTTTACACTGCGTATAGAATTAAAAGTACATACAATGTTATAAGCATAAGTTTTAAAACAAAGTAAACTATGTAAAATTTTGCTAGACCAAAAGGAACCGCTGTGCAAACCTTAGTACCGCTGTGCAAACCCTAAATACCGCTGTGCAAACATTAAGTATCGCTTTGCAAGATTGAACCCATTTTCAAACAAAGTAGAGACAAAGTAGAGAGTATGACAATATCTTCACCTTTCATATTTTCATATGTAAAAATCAGCGAGAAACTCGAAAAGATGATCCAAGAATGGGCACCTTAAAGTATTTATAATAACAATATGTTATAGACTAAACATTGATCTGACTTTTGTTGGAAACATTACTCAAGCTAAAGTTCTGCTAGTTTGGTCACATTTTAGGTGTTCTGGGACTGTAGGGCATACTTTAGAAAGATTTCACTCAGGTCCAACAACCTCGTTAAAAGTACAAGAAAGCGTACAAAGCGTAGAATCTTACAAAGGTTTGGCGGAAGAGATAAAGGATACTGCTAGTTGCATCAGAAAGAGAAAGTGCCAGCGTTGAATCTATTTCTTTGAAACATTTGGGGTCAAACTGACGCCGTCTTGCCCGTCTATATTTAGTAAAATTTCGGAATAGAAAGGGACTGACCTGAAAGACGTTATCGTCCACACTACGTAAACAATTGTAATTATTTGTAGCTACTGTTAATATCCAACTGTAAAATCTTGGAAATCTTACTATATTACTAACGGTTTGCACAGCGGCTCTTAGGGTTTGCACAGCGGTACTCAGGGTTTGCACAGCGGTACTCAGGGTTTGCACAGCGGTACTCAGGGTTTGCTCAACGGTACGGTTTGCACAGCGGTAAAATACCGTTTGTGTTAAGTAATCGACAGGCTTCAATTCTGTTGGTACTGGATTATAATCGCTTGAGTGAAGCGTTTGCAAAATAGCCAACACTTTCCGGACTGTAAACAAAAAACTTAACAAGGCGAGGGGGGACAGCCACAAAGAATGGCTTATGACTACTTAAGGCAGAAACCATTCTCAATTTATAAGAGAAATCGCAACAATACCTTCCTGCTCCTAGTTCTAAGCTTTGGCTGGCGAGGTTTTGAGAGCTGGTTCTAACATTTTTGGATAGATATTCCACTAAGAAACTGAGGTTTTTATATGAGGCCAATTCGTAAAAAGTTGGAAGAGCTTATAACAGCAATTTTAAATTATAATACAAGAAATCGCCACCCAACCTCCCTGCTCCAAGTATAAGTTTAGCTGACGAGATATTGCGAGCTGATTCTAATATTTTTGGATAAGATATTCTCTCAAGAAACTGAGGTTTTTTATATGAAGCCAATTCGTAAAGACTTAATAAATTGAAACTGCAATTTTCAATTATTAAAACAAGAAATCCCACCCATACCTTCTTGCTTCCAGTTAAGTTTTGGTGGCAAGATGTGACAGTCTTACTAGAAGCCTGTCAACTGTTTATGTGATTGCATCCTACAAGTTATACAATGTTACTTTCCCAACAAATCCCAGAAAACAGAGCGCTACCCGACAAGGAGTTCGGTGCTCATAGCAAGTCTGATCTCCAGACGAGGTCTGATGATATCCCCACAGACGAGATGGTGAATTCCCCACGAGTGACGCTGTTAAGTCCCCAAAGAAATGAAGCGAATCCCCACAAATAGCAATGATATCCCCAAGAATCGTGAGGCAACAAGTCTTCTAAATCACTCGTTTGCCAGAGAAAGAAAAACTAACTGTTAAAGACGCGTTAACAGAAAGACCGAGCAACCGACTACTCACGATTCATTTTATTCACTGACTGACTTCAGAATTTTAAAGTCAGCTTTTTAATAACAACGTAGCCAAAACAAAACACTAAAACCTACACACTAACTCCACTTGGCCACAGAGGGGGCTTTTCAGTACCGCCCTACATTCAACTATCGTTATATATACGTTACACATCTAAGACTACTGCAGACACATTCATATGTAAATCTACAAGTTGTCAAGAAAATGAGGTGATTGGATCCGTGACGAGCGGAAGCAGGCGGCTACTTTAAGATAAGTTTCGAATTGTTTGATGACTGTATGAACTTTTTGGGTACTGTTGAAGCCTGAGCAGTATTTTCCCATAATCTTTGGTTGAGATCAGTTAAAAGTCACACCAAAACTCACATTAAGTGTAGGCATTAGGAAAATTAGAAAAACACTGCAACAAAATGTTCTCAAGTGCAAACTAATTGATTTCGTCAATTGGCAAATAATCTCCGAAACTTTCGCAATGCTTTCAGTTATTTGACTCCTTATTTGTAATACATATTGCGGCAACTCCAGCAACGCTAAATCACGTTAGCCAAATATGCACTGTATGACAAAAATAGAAGCAATTGCCACGACCATAAGCACGGGAATGGTCTATCAGAGAGATAAGTACTACACGAAGGCTTAGGCATCACGATTCTATGGAGCTGAGCAATGGGAATGACAACGTTTTGGATAAAGTGAATAAATTATCAGCGCAAGAATGGACTTTTACACAAGATTGATTACTAGTTTCGTCCAGCGTAATAACCAAGCATAGATAAGTCAATCTCGATTAACTTTCACTTAAATTTATATTATGTTTCATCAAATAATTTTACTGAGATAATTTATAACGATTTATAGCCTACGGACAATTTCCATATATCCTATCTGAGTGCTCGCCCTCTCCCTCCGACTCCTTTCTGAAGCCTATTTCTTTTTACCCAAGGCTACCGAGCAAGCCTAACAGCTTTCAGCCATCTTAGTCACTGTTGTCAAGCGGGGGGCAACTGCAGTCGGTAATCTACCTTAGTTGCCTTGGGGGTGACTGAAATAACCTCACGGCAGTCTGGCTTGGGGACCATGATCCGTGGCTTTTGCTTCTTCGCCTCTTGTCCGTGTTTTAGAAACGTTCAGAGGAGAGCAGCATTTTTCGATTTTCTATGAGAGTCACATTAATGCTGGGCCACTTACTTAAAAAGAAAAAAGAAAATTAGGTAAATCTGGGCCAGCAGACGGATCCACG
Organism: Trissonchulus latispiculum; assembly: GCA_030248195.1. Lineage (NCBI taxonomy): Eukaryota > Metazoa > Nematoda > Enoplea > Enoplida > Ironidae > Trissonchulus > Trissonchulus latispiculum. Next base: position 34,061 of record JASAND010022686.1, on the reverse strand, counting down.
AAGGATACAAGACATTAATCATAAAGAAATAATGAAAAACGCCAGCCTGCAGTCACTAAGGTAAAAGCCTTTAGTCCGAAACAGGAGAGAGCCAGTGGGCTCGGTGAGCGGTCTTACCCAGAGAGAACTATTCCCTGGAGCTCCTGCCTGGTTGTCCAAGAAGGACAGCCAGTTCGGCTCATCACAGATAGACAGTTAGATTTGCTAGATAGATTAGCTTGGTGGGAGATCATTGAATGTGGGTAAGAGTCCGTCCATATATAAGCGGACATTTGTAACGTAATAAGTGTTATTATAGGAGCAGATTCCAACTGAACGTAACACTTTAAAATTACAAAAGTCGCAAAATAGTTCGAGTGAGAAAGAAGTTAGTAGCTTTTTATAATTACCTGGTATTTTCATAACCTTTTTGCATATAAACTTAATTAAGCAAGTAAACTTAACACTTAAAAAGTTCTGAAAATTTACGAAAACGCAAAACGTTTTACGCAAAACAATTTTACGAAAAAGTATTTACCTTCGTACCCGATTTGCACAAAATCTCCATCAAAGTAGAAGTAATTAATGGAGGAGGTTTTTCAAAAACTTTATAAAAACAATTGGCAGTCCGTACTCCTCCGTTGCCTTTTTGCTATCAGTACTCGCTGTACCTGCAATGATTTGAAAAGTTTGGATATAATAAAACTCTATTAATATTTGAAATATTTGAAAACGTTGCATATAGTAAAACTATAATAATACAGTACATGAATAATACAGCACAAACTTCAATATCCACAATAAGTTTCTTCTCCATTTACCATCTAGTTTAATTGTTTTGAGAACAGGTCTATAACATAGGACACTGAAAATATAATTAATTCAACCAGTAAAATGTGTTTTTGCTTGGTTGGAGATCCTTGAATGTTGGTAAAAGCCCGTTGAAATATTGAATATTTCATATATAAGCGGATATTTGTAATGTGATAAGTGTCTGCATAGAGCGCATTCCAACTGGACGTAACATTTTAAAAATTACAAAATAGTTCAAGTGAGAAGAGAGAAGCTTTTTACTGTTACTTGGTATCTTCAAAACACTTTTTGTATGTAAAAGTAATTAAGTAAGTCCACTTAACATTTAAAAAGCTCCGAAAGTCGCAAAACAATTTTACGAAAAAGTATTTACCCTGATACCAAATGATTCCTGATACCCTGATGCACAAAATCTCCATCAAAATAGAAGTAAATAATCGAGGAGGTTTATAAACTGGTTTTTCAAAAGCTTTTTAAAGGTGACAAAAACGAAATTAACAACTGTTCGCTAATTCAAACCTGTGTAAAAATTTTCTCGTACAATGTTATTTTTTATTTGCAGATATACTTTGTAAAAGTTTAAGAAATGTTTTGATTAGATTCATTAGTAATTCACCTAATTGCTGTTTTAATACTATATTATACTCTGTTAGTTACCTCAATGTATACGGGTATATACTGACATATTAGATACATACTTGATGGTACTGACTCCCTTTTAATTACGAGCATTTTTAAATATTATTTCATTCGCCTTTTAGTAAAGTTTTTGTAATTTTTAGTTCAATATGACCTTGAACATAATTTAAACCACTGCAATTGACGGACTTCTGCCAAATATGAAGTTATATTCAGAATCTGTGCTAGAAATCAAATCTCCCAACGCCTAGTAGCACAACTAGGACTCCAGAATATGTATGTCAAGTATCGACTGTAGTCATCCTTGGTCAGTCCCAAGGGTAAATACTCTGGGAAAACGAAAAAACTCCTCAAAGGCAGAGTCGGTTGTTATTTAGACAAGAATGAGAGCATTACTCTACAAAACCATCCGAATCCTTCTACCGCTCAGGGTTGAAGAAAGGATTGATAAAAGGAAACGAAGGATGCGATGCTGATCACCATAGCTCATAAAGAGCCCTAACCTTCTAAGGAGTAGGATATCTTATAGCTTAGATATAGAATAAAATCAATCTAAAGTAAAATCACAACAACTTATTTTATAAACAATATGTTCCAGCTTTCTCCCTAGTATATTTTAAAGAAATGATACTTTCGCTTTCTACAAAACGAAGAAAAAATTTACTGAATCGTATCGGCAATCTGCCTCTTTATGTTTTCAGTCTTGTTACCACCACCTATCATATTTATTGAGTTGATTTTGATGCCAGAGACAACAGGGCATCCACTGAAAGCGTTGCTTGGAGTAATTGGAGGACCACAAAAACGATATTACTAGTGAGACATCAAACGTAAACTACATTTCATAACGGTCACATATTTTTAATTTCTGTCAAGCCAGGTTTTCCGACAACTTACTGACTAGTTTGTACTTTTTAACGGCTTCGTTATACCTACAATATCTGAATTTTATTGGTTGTTGGAAAAAAGTGGTACTGTTCGATCCTGTGTGGGTTGCGAAAACTAGAACTAGAACTGAGCAAAGTTAAGGTCTGCGACGTATTTCACAAGCTAAAAGGAGTCGATCTGCTAAGAACCGGTCTGATTTCGAGATACAGCGCGACTTTAGACTGCATTTCTGTTTGTTGGCGGATACCGCTGGATAAAGAAGCTATCCAAATCTATGCTTGTCACAGCAACGGCATTTGTGTGTTTGTGTAGCGCTCCTCGGTCTTAACAATGTCGGAACAACTCGTCAATGACCTTCGACATCTGTTTTCGATCAATAGTCTTCGGCAGTCTGTGATGACGACATTGTTGTTGCCAGCGAAATATTCAAGGAGCAGCTGTTACGGTAGCAGTGTTGTCAAAGGCCTAACCACAGACTTTGAGTCTAAAACTGGAAACTTGTCAGTTAGTCCGACCAAAAAGCTACCTAGCTTGGCTTATATCTAAAATGTGGGGCGATCTTTTTTCAGGAAGCCGGGTGGAAGAGCTTATTCAATGTTTGGGGTGGTTGGGTTGGTTGGGTCATTATGTGGGGTTTGTGACTATACGGGTGGGTCCCTCAGTGGGTAGTGTCCCCATTGTGTTTAGTCTTTTCTGCACGGCCCTGCGTGTGGGGCCTCTACGGGGGTTTGTTGAATTTTTGTCCCAAATTTACGTAGCTGTTTTTCAAAATTCGTAGGTAGTTGATTCGTTCGTTCGTTTGTTTGTGTCGTTTTTCAAATCGTCTGTAAAAGTTGGGTTTCGTGTTTCGGTCTCAGTCGATACAGTTTTACCCAGTGTCAGTCCGAAGTGTCTGTCCGGACTTGTCTGTGAGCCGCGTAGTTCGCAGGCGGTGGAGATCGTTTGGCTCCACTTTTAATTCTAGCTAGGTCTAACTCTCGTTTTATCTCTAAAATTACTACTAATGTAACTCCGTTTTACCGTTGTCTAACCATATGTGGCACCCGTATTGGTCTCCGCGCGGGGGGCCGGCGACGGACAAGAGGAGTATTTCGTGGGCTATTATTCATTAAGGGACTCTGGATTAGCTGCGCAATAGCGCAGCAGTAAAAATATGGTTGGCGCTATCTTTATGCTTGCGTTGCAAAATGTAGAAACCGCTTCTCGCTGCTTGGCTACTACGATTCGACACCGAAATGACTGGATCTCCCCGGACACTTTGAATCTGGTGGAGCAGAGCGCAGGCACACCTCGCAGGCACCACGGCGAAGGGAACTTTCAACTCAAATAGCAGAAAGCATGGCCACGGATAAGAATGCCTATTGGCACAAGCAGGCAGAGGCAATGAATAAGGCCACGCGACATGGAGACTCTGGTAAACTGTTTAGGACTCTGCGGGAAGTATCTGGCAAAAGATCGGCTATAAGTGAAATAATCCGAGAAACTGATGGATCCATCATCCGCAGTTTCCAAAGGCGAAACGAGCGCTGGTCAGAACACTTCCAGGCTCTTCTAAACCGGCCCTGCCACACTTAGCCACTTTTTGACCTCCCTTTCGATGGCTTTTTGGACATCTCCACCGCCGTGCGAGGTGAGGAAGGCTATAGGTTCCTTAAAATCCTCAAGTGCTCCGGGGGAGGACGGTCTAAATGCCAGTATACTTAAAGCCGGGGGACCAGCACTTTGGCGCCAGCTGACACGGCTCGTCGAGAAGATCTGGATGACGGAAGAATTCCCCTCTGACTGGAAGAAATCTGGTACCGCTCTTTAAGAAAGGTAGCAAAACAGAATGCAAGAATTACAGGGGCATTTCTCTACTGGACGTCGCCTACAAGGTCGTAGAGGCCATAATTCTGGATCGAATCCGCGGCCCTATGGACATCTGCTTCCGCGAAAATCAGGGAGGATTCAGACCGGGCCGTAGCACAGTGGACCAAATCGTTGCCTTACGACAAATTATGGAGACCAGGCACGAGTTCAGACAACCGCTGCTCGTCGCCTTTGTTGATTTCAAAGCAGCATTCGACTCTATTGACCGCCCGTGTATGTACGAAATCTTGTCATACTGCGGGTTGCCGGACAAGATTGTCTCCCTAATAAAGCGTATGTACGACGAGAGTCTGAGCGCTGTTTGTATCGGCTCAAGCCTGACTGAATATTTCCCTGTCAATACCGGTGTGAAACAGGGAGCCTTGTTATCGCCTTTGTTATTTAACATTGTGCTGGATGTCGTTCTCCGCAAGGCGCTTGATGGATCCCCGTGAATAAAAATAGATGCTGGTGACCCCTTGACTGACCTGGACTACGCCGATGACATTGCCCTGTTGGCCGAAACTGCCGCTGATCTGAACCTAATGATCGAAAAGCTGGATAAATATGCCTCTGCAGTCGGACTGCTCATCAGCGTGGAGAAAACAAAGGTGGCGCCGATTCTTCTACGGGGTCAACCGTTGGAATGTGTCGACCAGTTCTGTTATTTGGGCAGCCTTGTGGCGGCTGACGGCAGTCCCTCTCAAGAAATTAGATCTAGAATCGCCAAAGCAGAAAATGCTTTCAATCAGCTGCAGGACTGTCTTTGGAAAGACTAAAGGGTTAGCCTGAGCACAAAAGTTAAGGTCTATTTTGCAGCCATTCGACCTGTTCTGCTTTATGCGTGCGAAACCTGGCCGGTGAGAGTAAACGATCTCTCTCGGCTGCAGGCTTTCGAATTTTGCTGTTGGCGGCGCATGCTTGGAGTCACTTATATGGATAGAATACCAAATTGCGACATCGCCAGGCGAATCAATCCTTCGTCGCTAAGTAGATCAGAACTGTTAATACGTAGGCTGCGATATCTCGGCCATGTCCTGCGGCGACATCATTCATTTCCTGCAAGACGAACCCTAATGGCGGAGCCTTGGCCCCAGTGGAAGCGTCCCCGTGGTGGAGTCCGCACTACGTGGCAACGGACGGTACAGACAGACTTTTCGAGGCTGAATCTGCACCAAATATACCGCTCTTGGCCATCAAACTGGAAGGATATCCTAGCCGACGTCGCCTCAGGTAGACATCAGTGGATAACGATGACTGATTCACTCGTTGGAGCAGCGAAGAATCCTGTGCAGGCCTCCTGATAAGCAAGTAAGCAAGCAAGTTGCAAAATGTATTCCTTTTTGATGAAAGTAGCCAACTTTGAATTATTTTGATATTGTCTTATTTGAAGAATGATAAATGTGATTTCTTCTTGGGAGTAGCTACGGCATTAGCTCAAAGACTATAAAAGTAATCGAAAGTGTAGGCTTGTGGCAGTCTGTGGGTTTAGTGAGCGGGTAGCAGGTTGGCTGGGGACCGGATCTGGTTGTATGTTGGGAGCAGGGTGAATCCCTCCCTTTGAGTTCTTTGTAAGTTTACGCGATTGTCTCTCTTAGTCTCTCCTGTTCTCTATAGTTCATGCCCTTTTTATTCTGAGTTGTTCGAATTGTTGTGTTGCTGAAGTAAATTAGTCCAGCGGTTATCTTATTGTCAGCTGCAGGGAACGGTCGCTGAGGGCGCACATAGGTTACTTATCTTAGCTTACTCTCGTATTCTCTAGCTCTCTCTCTCTCATATTCTGCTAAGACTTAAACATCACACATTGAAATCGAACCAGCTTTATTGAAGTAGTTTATAACAGAGATACGCACAGTATTCTCACAGTGGGAAATCAAACTTTTTGTGTTGTGGTGCCGCCAGGCAGGTAGGACACCCTCATATAACAACATAAAAATTCATAAATTGGTCTCAAACCGGCAAACTGCCAAACTGGTTTCAAAAAAGACAAGGAGTAACCAGAGTTGTGAAGTTAGTGTTGCCGTTTTCCAGACAGAAAACTGTCAATCTGTGTCTAAATTGGAGAGTATAACCTTAATATAAGTATCAAATATAATATACTATCTATTAAAATTAAATTAGCCGGTGCGGAGTTGTTACTGCAAAACAAAGAAGTGACTTTTGTTGCTTGCGTGAGAGCCCGTTTTAGTGCAATCTGATGTGAAACTGCTCGGAACAAGTTTAAATTTTAAAAATGAACTGAAATAACACCACTGCTAACATCATTTGCCTTGGATCGGAGATCTGTAGAACGGCGGCGGGCATATTGTTTCTTGGAGGAACATGTTATCATCAATTCCTTTCTCTGCCATGCTTGTTCTATATATCATTGCGAGGTTTTACCTGTAGGGGTAGTAGACGATGACTCATCAGAACTGACCTGACGAAACAGTAGAAGCTGAAGTATCAGAAACTAACGGTTCAAGAAAAGCTTATTGGAATCAAATACTGTAACAAATAAAGTTAGATGAAGTATATGATTTACAAATATTAGTCAATTACCAGTACAGACTAAAGATAATTTAAGGGGAAGGCACCTAGTTGGTTTTAAGAATAGACATAACCATGTAATTCAACTTTACAGATGGCATATCTGTATTTATTTACGGCGCCACTCTACCCGGTGGGAGGTGCTCGACCTGCTATATAACTTGAGTAATAATCTTGGTTTGTGCCCCTTGCGTCCCCCCACCATGCCGCCGCTCACAGCTCCGGAACTGCAAGGGGAACAGCGGTGGGTAGAGCCCTGTCAATTACAATTCTAAAATAGCTCCTTCCTAGTTGGGATCCACCTGAAATCAAAATAATCAATAAAAACCCGTGAAGAACCAAATTTTCGCACAGTTTCAAGTACTCTCTATTTCGAGTATCCTTTATTACACAGGTTGTTACAAAGTTTAGCTGCCCTATTCCTGAAATTTGTGAAATCTGAAGATCTGTTTAAGAATCTGTTAAGTTCATTAGTTAGAACAAAATAACCGCATTGCAGCTTATGTTACCCCTTATATCTGGCATGCATATCACCTGACAATTAAAATCATCTCTTTTGTCATACACCCAATATTCAAATTTATTATTATTTATCCTAGTAGTGATGTCTAGAACATCCGCCATCTGGTCCGTGGTATTTACTTTCCTTAAAGTAAGCATAAAAGGATAGATATTACCACGTTCCCTATCAAACCGACTGTTATCATCGACGACAGTTATATCATCGATATACCTATATATCCATAGAAGATCCTGTAATGCTGCATAGTCTTTCTTAGCGATTAGTGACTTCACATACTGAAATTCGTATCCATGCAGTAGAAGATTGGCCATGTATGGTGTTGCACTGGTGCCCATGGGGATACCAATTACCTGTTTATTAACTACTAAGTTGCCTAGTTTAAAGTAGGAATTAGTAATTATCCATAGTAATAATTTGATAACGTCATCGGCGGTTTTAGCTTGTGGGTTTAATCCGCTACACCAGTAAGCTACTTTCCTGTTGGCTGCAATAAAATAATAATTATTCCTGAAAACAGAATTGATGAGCTGTGATATCACCCGTTGTATTTTATCCAATGGGATGGATGTATATAATTGTCCAAAATCATATGTGTTTACACTTTTAGTTTTATTAAGGTTAGACAGTGTTTTCAAATCTTTTATGATGTCCATCGTGTTATCAATAATCCAGTATAGTTTACAATTACCCTTATTATTTTCTATTGTTTTACAATAATTTTTTAATTTTTGAGATACTTTTTTGAGAATATTACATAGTGTTTCAGATGCTGGTTTAGTGCAACATCTGTTACTAGAAATGATATAACGAAAGCTAGTAGGAGATTTATGAAATTTTGGTATACACTGGACTATTGGTGACTTTTTTCGATGTCAGGTACATGTACACCCATTGCTTGACTTTGCGTGCATAACGTGGATATAAGTGGGCTTGCTTCCTGATCTGTTATTTCGTACGTAGGTGATCCATTCTGTTGGCTGTGGATTTCCTCTATAAGTTTATTAACATAAAAATTTTTACAGGTAAAAGAGAAGTTTTGTACCGCTTTATTACGTTAAGTTGATTACAAATTTGTTTTGTAATTCTTTAAGTGCTTCTTTGACTTCCCTGATCTTGGTCTGATCAAGCTTATCGTTGAACGGTATGTTATGGTTGTCCCATTCCTGTAAAATTGTCGCTTTCCAAGCCTGAAACTCATTAAGGTGCACATTGAGTTTACCACTAACCTTTCGTATGTATTTATCAATTCCAGTGATTAACTCTTTCCTGGCCTGCTCCTTATCTATTGTGCTGTTTAGTCTGTACTTGGTTCCTTTCTCCATGACTTCCCGTAGTGTTTTGTTAGTATAACTTGTGTATTACCTGTGATGATGTGCCCGTAGTGCGGATCAGTGAATAGAGAGTTAGCACAATCACAAGAATGAGTGTTAGTTAGGTGATTATTAGAATCAAATTTTAATTCCTCACATACTTGTTTATAGTTGAAACAGCTTAAGCTGAAAGGTAGATCGTATGCAAATGCTACCATAGGAGTGGTCCATAATGATCTTTCTGCTGGCCATTTCTCAGTTATCCATGTTCTGTTAATAATAGATGTTAGTGGCACGTGATTAAAACATTTGTTAACAAATTTTACAACAATAATTGGCTTTCTTATCTTACTAGTAGTATTATTCTTCTTACCCAGTCTTGTCTTACAGATATCAAATGCAAGATTATCCAAGGGATGTGTTAGTCTGTTAGATAGGTGAAAGAATATCTTGTTAACAGATTTAATATCCATTTTATACAATCCATTGCGTATGTTTATCCTGGTCTCTCCAGGATTATTGAAGTAATCCAAATGAAATTTAGATACAAAGTCATATGGGTTAACATTAGTTACTCGTTCTTTCCTGGTCAAGTGTTTACCTCGTCTTCTAGTTCTGTTCTTTCTATATTCAAAATTACATGAACTCGGTTTACCGTATGCTTCTCCTTGTAATCGGTCGTTAAGTCCATAAGGATATTTAGTACGAAGAAGTTTGATCCACTCCGTTTCCCTATCTAGTCTGTGTCGAGTTGCAGAAGCTCTGTCCAGTGTATCATCAATCTTTTCCAGGATGCTTATGGTCATCATTCCTTTACAGATTCCATTAGAGAAATGTTCTGTAAGATACCTGCAACCACCCTTACCTTTTCTATAGCTCTCTTGTATTCTCTAAAACGTTCCCTAAGCTTTCTGCTGGTTTCTCCTACATATTGAATACCGCATCTAGCACAAGAAATAAGATAAACTATATTACAAGTATCACATGACCCGTTTCCTGTAAAACTTCCGTTAATTTTCTTAAATTTTCGTCTATTAAACATTCCTTTTACAAATTTATCTCCCTCCACAAATTTACAAGTTAAACATCTTGGTTTTCGACATTTCTCTGTAGTAAACGTAGGTAATATACTTTTTTATTTTTTTGTAACTCTTTATACTATACTATACTTATACTATACTTTATACATATACTCTTTATGTAAAGCCTATTTTGCATACATTCTTCTCCTGGGTCTGTCATTTGGCGACATAATTTCAATATATAATACTACATGTTCACTGGCTATATATCGGTATTGTATTTGTTGTGTATGCAGTTGGACGCTTTCATAGTTTTGTACTTACCAGATTAGACTACTTTGAGCATACATACGATTACGACTCTTGTGCGTTTACATTTCCGGAGGTTGTCCTGCAAAACCCCTTGTTTCACTTACGCTCGTTTGCACCAACCTTATGGTTAAGCTTAACCCTAACCTTCTGCACCAACGCTTTTCTGCTCAATGTTACGCAACCCAAAGGTTAAAGCCGAGTTAATTTTTCATAGAGGGTTAGCCAATCCATAGGGAGCCAGAAATAGTTTCCATCCAATCGGGAAGCAGTTATAGCCATCCATACTCGGTGTTATCGGCTGTAGAATACGGTTAACAGAATACTTTCTTGTACTGGACTTGACACAATGAAATACAATTATCTGGAAGGGCACTGTAAGATTAATGCCATATAAACCTTACCTCAATATCCTTTATGAATAGACTCTTCGTTTCAAGAGTCATCATAGCTGTCGAAGGGTTCAAAGCAATTTTTGAGGACATGAGAAGTTTGTAGAAGTTTTTTCGAATCGTCCTAAGGTCACCCATTTATTCAATTGTCACTCAGTACCTATATTTTATCTTACAATTTTATTCAGGTATAAAAATAATAGTAATATCCTTAGAAATAGTGTCGCTATAAGGGTTAACCCTACTCCCGCTGAGGGTTTACTTTTTGGTGTTTAACACCGAGTTACGTTAACCTAATTTGGTGCAACGGTCTAACTGCGGGTTGTCTCTTGTTAACAACGAGTTAAGGTAACACCGAATTAAAAATGGTTGGTGCAAGCCAGTGTTAGTCGTGTTGTATTGGGTAGTTCTTGAATCAGGGGCAATTGTGATTTCAGCTGGTTGCTGTCCTGGTATTGTTATTGTAAGAGAATTACGCAAAACTCCTGAGCATGCAAGCCAAGATAAAGTAGAGCTAAATTTGCTTATAATTTGCATTATGAATGGCAGTTGCTTAACAGGCATTGTTATAGGTGTAAACATTGGCACCCCTTTTTATACAGGATAATTTAGCAGTTATGGAAAATAAACTTACTTTACTGAACAGTTGTGTAAATCCCTGCATTTACATCTGTGTTTTGAAAGATCTGAGTAGTTTGGCCTCTGCCAAATTTCAGCGCATAGTGGCTGTCCAAACTACCAAGTGTAAAAATGTTGTTGCCTGTATGTACTACTAATTAAACGGACTTGACTAAATATTTGCAGGTTCACAATAGGTAGTGTATGCCTAAACTCCTCCTCGTGCCTAACCTCGAAACCTAATTAAATCGTTTAAAAAAGAAATTAAACACGACACTTTAATCTTAAATTTCTACAAAATTATGAAGACATTTTCATAAAAACATACAAAAAGGTACTTAACCAAATAACCAGAACCCAATAACAAAACCGTAGTAAATTGCCCAAAGGTCTCAGCTGCCACAATATTATAATGGGGCCCACACACCCGACTAACCACACAGAGATTCTGACCAAGACTGACTATATAAGTTTTCCTCATACGACACCATCTTTATAAACTACCAAGGTAGCTAAGTTCTAAATAGTTTGATCATTCATGAAATAAACTTCTAGAGTTCAAGGAATATTTCACACAAGGTTAGCCAAATGTCTGCTGCAACGGCAAACTAAAATTAGCGCAAGATAAAAGTTCTAACGCAACTTATCAAGCGATGTCAATGACAATTTTTAGTGACTTGTGCAATATTTACTTGAGATCTTAATTCTTCCTGTGAAATGTATTTATTTAAGTGAATATTTAGTTCAGTAATATGTGCTGTAGAGTTGTGCTAGTTGCTGATTGCCAGTGACAATGAAAACAAGTAGGCCCCAGAAGTGCATTATTCCTTTATTGAGCCGTTAAAAACTACAGGTTGAGAGTCAAATACTTGCTGTACTTTGTGCTCGAAGCCAAACAGGTCAGGAATAGCCAACTATGATACGTCTAAACTTTATCGCATTGGGCTAGGCACTAGAGTTGTTGACCTCCGAGGAAAGTCCGGCAGGCCGGCCCACCATGCCGCCAATCTGGCCGGCCAGCCGGGTCAGAAACAGCCGGCCGGCCGGCCGGCCAGTCTTCAGAAAAAAGATACTACTTGATTTTGTCTGTTATATATAACCAGGACTAACTGTATGCATCATTTAATCCTAAACATTTTGCAAAATACACGAAAAATAGGGCAAAAATGGAACCGGCCGGCCTTTTTTGACCGGTCGGCCGGCCTGTTTGACCATGCCAGCCGTCCAGCCACTTTGCATTACCCGGCCAGCCGGTTGGCCTGGTTCACAAACCTGGCCGCCCGGCCGAGTCAAAAAACCAGCCGGAAAACAACACTATTAGCCACTCCAAATGTGAATAGGTCCCTGGAACATGGGTGATTGAAACCTATCCTACTGAACACAGTATCCGCTCTACCAGCAAGGTATTTGCCTTGTATCAAAGTCGTGGAAGTTTATACCAAAAGTGGATTTTTTCTAACTACCGCAGAATTATTTTCCTTCAGCATTTTCTTGCCAGCTTTGAAATCCGAGAATTGCTCGGCTTGAATCATTTGGGTTACATTTCTGTAAGCCTTGAAACACACTTCTTTGCAAACAGCCTCTATGTTTTCACTGTATCAAATCCTTTAGGTATTAATTAGGGGATGACATCTGACGTGCTGAAATCGAGAAACTAAAAAGCTTCCCTAAAACTTTCTATAAATTCTACTTTTTCTGGTCGTATTTTGATCAGATGCAAAATTTATCTTTCATGGAATGGAATGGATATACGCAAGTCGTAAATTTGTTTTAGGTTAATTCAGATGGTGGGTGACCAGCCATTCGTGTGGGATTACTTTTAGAGCAATCTTGGGTAAGATGGCTGTGAAATATGCGGGATATTTTAAGAAAAACAATTAAATCTAATCACACATGGAATTTTCCCATGTAATTGTTCAGGTTTTCTGTTTTGTAACATGTATAGTGTTGAAGATGTTGATACAGGGTTGCTTGAAGATGTTGATACAGGGTTGCTATGAAATGGGCGTATAATTAACACGAACATGGTTGCCAGGATATTATTAATTTAAAAAGCAGCCAACGTAAACATGCATTCGTCAAATTAATTTGGTATTTTTGTAATTTGGTAAATCCTGGCAACCTTATTTCATCGTGTTAGTTATACGCCCATTTCATAACAATACTGTATCAACATCTTAAACACTATATATGTTGCGAAAACAGAAAACCTGTTCAAGTACATGAGAAAATTACATCTGTGATTAGATTTAATTGTTTTCTTTATAATACCCGGCATATTTCACAGCATCTCACTCAAGGTTGCCATAAAGGTAAGCCCACATGCATGCACGAAACATTAATTGGGAAGTTGAATCTCAACCTGTAAAAATTTCAGAACTAAAATAGTATAATTTGTTGATAGTAAAATTCTTTTTTCAAAGTTGTAAAAATTTGCTGTTCTATGCGCTAATGTTCGGCACCTAATAGGCGATGTTATCTGCACAGAGTTAAAGCATCACCTTACATCGCCGCGTCATGTCAAAAACTATACATAAGAGCTAGTGATGTTGAATTTAATAATCGACTGTTTGGATGTTTAGGATTCAACAATGGCTTCCATTACAGAAACCAAAGTTTCAATCAGTCAGGTATCAGTCAACATTATTTATGTACTGATTAGTCCACTTTCCATTGTTGGTTCCGTATTGATGTTTTTGTCGGTAATCAGAAATGATAAGTTAAGGAAACGCAATGAGATTGTACTGATTTGTGCGCAAACGTGTGCCAGCGGACTTTACAGCTGTGGCTATTTTTGTGGTGGGCTTAAGGAACTGATCTTTACTGTCATGGGAACTTTGTATGACCAAATGCATCCGCTGTATTGCGCGCTGCATCCAGATACTTTCTTTTACTATGTCGGATCTATAGCTTCGGGTTTGCTGAACTTCTGCACCGGAGTCGATAGAATTATAATGATTTCTGTTGTGGCATTTTACCAAACTATCCCACGTAATCAAATCATTGTTACAATGGCTGGAGCTTACTGTGTCGCTGTCAGCATGTACCTGCTTGCGTTAGGACACAATTTAGGCTTGCCTGAAAACGCAGTATTAAATGGACTGTGCTATCCATTGCCATTGCCTAACTGGTTTTCACCACTTTTTGTTATTGGATCATCAGAGCTGGGATCAGCGATACTCTACGTAACTTTTGTGCTACTGAATAGACATCGCGTCAGAAACCAACACATTTCAACCCAACAAGCTAGCTATAAGTACCAAATCAAGTTAGCTAAAACGATGCTAATCGTTGTGGCAACGAATATGATGTTTCATGTAATTCCATGGCAAATCTTGTTTTTGCTAGATGCGCTAAATCTAAAACTAACCAACATTGACGTGGTTTATCGTGTTTTATGGATTTCCGTAGAGCTTAACCATGTATTTAATACAACGGCATACCTTTGGCGAATCAAAGATATTCGCAACGAAGTGGCGAAGATATTAATCAGAAAGCAGACTACTAGAGTCAGCGAAATTAAACAATAGTTCCAGCTACAAAGAAAGCTAGCGAAGTCTTTTGTCCTTAGTATAACTGCTAGAACAATGGCACGTTTTGCTTTAACTTTTTGGAGGGGCGTAAATGTGTATATTATCTCAAGTGGTATACGTTTGTTTTCAATTTCTAATCAGACCAAGTTAATCCCGGTGAGCATGAATGTTGATTTGCCGTGCAAGCAAAAATCTAAGCTCCTAGCAGTTTGATTTCCCCCGGTTTGAACACGACATGTCTAATATCATGCAATTTAATTTTAGTTGACTTTCCTCTAAAATACAGGTTACCATGTAATTAACTATTAATTAACTGTAATTACTGTCCGGTGCTAATCAGACAATTAGTGAGGTGAATCTGATGCAGGTTCCAGGTATGGCTCAACTGGGTGCAGTGCAACTCTAAACAAAAAATTGAATCTTATCTAAATATCTAGTCCTATCATATAAAGAAAAAATAACGGCATCATGTTTACATTATCTATTACGGAATTTATTGTAGAAAAATAGTACTGCGGATACATACATGATATGGCTCTATATTAGGCCGGCTCTATATTCGCTAACAACACAAAATCTATTCAGATTACTTAGACTAATTAGTTCCTTGCTGCCTGTACGACCCATAACTCGAAACCAACATAGGGTGTCTCGTAGTAAAAAAAGTTTGTGAGCAAGCAAATAAACAACCCCTAAAAAGGTTAATATTCCGCCCTAGTTTCGTTAAGTACATCAGACGTCATTGATTCGAGTTGGGTATTGCAGGTGGGAGCAGTTGGACTTGACGCCACAATAAGCTAAGCCCAATTTATGAATGTCGTTGCACCGGCCTTTATCGGCTGACCGGCTGGTCTACAGGCGATCTTGCCTGGCTGGCTGGCTGGCCGGTTACTTTTCTCCGCTCGCCAAAAAACTAAGGTGTAAAATATGTTGTAGTTTCAAGTCTGTTGGTGGCAAGATTAGGACGATAGACCGAAAAAGTGTCACCGTATGCAACCTATTGTAGCAACATAAATTTTTCATAGCGCAATTATACTATCTTGGTCATACCCTATGCACTGAACCTGTACCGCCTGCTTTGGAGATGGCTCGCAGTTGCCATATATACATGTTAAAGGTGTTAAAAACACAAGTTTGAATCCAGCTCTCTGAATTGGAACCTGTCAAACTTGTCGTTATCTTCATACGGAGACTTTACACTGGTCGGGAACCGCGCTAGAACCCTTCCCCTCACTATATGAAGGGTCCAAATTATAGTGGGTGGTAAGTCGATAGCCTATCCTTTATCAATCCTTTTTAGTAGATCTATGAACAGGCGTAGTACCTAATGACTGGAAGGTGAGCACTGTAACCCCAGTCTATGAAAAAAGGTGCTCGCTCCATTCCTGGGAACTACCGCCCTGTATCACTTCTCTCTATCGTGGCAAAACTAATGGAGGTCTACATTGAATTTCCATCTTGTGAAGCATCTGGAGGACAATATGGTATGGTTGCAGACGAACAGTATGGTTTCCGTAAAAGACGATCAACAATGCATTGCAATTTACTGCTGAGTCAGGTGTGTTCAAACGAAGTCGATCGCAATGGTGAAACGCAAATCTTGGCCCTTGATCTTGCTGGTACTTTCGACTTTGTATGGCATCGGGGGTTACTGTACAAACTCACGAAAAACGGAATATCTAGTAAACTACTTGCTTAGCTCAAAGATTATCTCTCCCAGCGGCAGCAGGTAGTAAGGTACACCAAGCTGATTCTAATCCGAAGCCAGTTACCTCTGGAATTCCCCAGGGATCTATTCTTGGGCCCATATTGTTCCTGGTATATACCAATGACTTACCTGCAAGACTGGGATGTCGCAGCATTGTGTTTGCCGATGATTTAACCATCTTTGCACCCATTTCGTCAAATGTGCCGATACAAAACCGTGAATCCATCAATTCGCTTGGGCTGACCTTCACCAAGAACCTTTCATGGGGTCCACATCTGATGCGCAAGGCTGTGTCAGCTAGTCGACTCCTTGGTATGCTTCGCCGACATACGGACTTGCTATCAAGGAAGGCACTGTCCCATTTATATAAGGCTGCTATTCGCCCGGTTATGGAATATTCTCTGCCAGTATTCATTGCTGCCCCTCAGTATGCTACCGAGGCATTAGAAATTGTCAACTGAAAAGCGGGCAGGATTTGTGGGAATAATTTTGATCCAATCAAGTTCAGATGTTCTAGTGGTGCTTTGGCCATTTTTCACAGTATTATCCATCGTCAGGATATCCCATCATTGAGATCGTTATGGCCACCACAGGCTACAGCGGGTGGTAGGATCAGAGCTGCGGCCAATCAATATTCTCGAATTGTTCCTCTATCTCGAACCACCCACCACATGAAAAACTTCATCCCAACTACAACGCGTTCTTGGAGCTCATTGCCTCAGCCGGTAGCCCCGAATCAGAATCCCCATAGTTTCCGGGTCGCTGTCTTCCGCCACCTCAAATCATCAGTAACATGATGTCTCAACAAAGAAGGTACAAAGAATGTAGGGACCGACAGCTTTCCAGCTTTCATGAGATCTGTATTAACACTCTTTAAGTACTCTAATGATGTGATACCGCAAGTGATCACCTGACAGTTTGGCCTTGTTGAAGTTTACTATTATTTTTGGGCAATCCACAAATTGTGATTCAATTATGATGCCGGAAAATACAGTTCGGCTAGTATAGTGGTTAAGACGTATCGCAGGTATCGGAATAACCAGAGTTCGATTCAAAGATGAATTTCAGTATTTTAATTTTCTGCTGTCTATTCTTTTTGACGTCTGCGTTGGATGTGGAAACAAAGCAATGATTCAAATATTTCTGAAAATCATTGGAAAAGAAGCCAGAGGGGTTTCTACAGTTGACAAATAAAGCGAAATCTGCTTTCATAAGGTATACTTCCAGGAGAACCGGACACAGACTTGGACTTCTGACACATCACGTTTTAAGTAACTCCAATGGAACGATTGCTTGGGGATTTTGCTTCTCAGATTAACTAATAGTTTTCATAATTAATAACATTTATCTTCTATTAACAGCTGTAACCAATGGATTCAGTAAATTTAATATTAAATCTTCGTAGGTTTGTGACAGCAAATCCTTAAATAATGATATATACATAGATCAACGTTGGAATATTCCCCTTTCAGGGATGATCTTGTTCCTGATTGCAGATTGGCTAATAACATTAATAGTATCAAGAGTTAATAATAGGAAGAGTACGACACCGTACTCTTCCTTAGTGTAAATGGCCTGTCAAGATGCTCGTCACATTAAGGCCGAAATCTCGGGGGCGGTCACGGTTAAAGCCGGGTTCACACTGGAGTCTTAAGTCTTTAGAGCTTAAGACTTGGGAAGGTTCACACTGAGTCTTAAGTCGTAAGGTCGTAAGTCTTAAGCTTCTAAAGACTTAAGCCTTAAGACTCGCTTGATTCACACTGCAGTCTTTAGTCGTAAGTCTTAAGGTTTTTAGCTTGCTTCAGACCTTAAAACTGGACATGAAACAAATTCATCTCTTAAGACTTAAGACTAACGGCTAAAGACTAAAGACGTCAGTGTGAACCAAATCAAGCCAAGACTAAAGACTTTAAGACTTAAAACTGACGACTTAAAACTAAAGACTTAAGATTCCATGTGTCTATATGCGTTTGAACTAAAACGCATCTGATTGGCTAATCGCCTACCTTGTGTCAAAATTACGTGTATAAGGTGACCCCCCCCCCCTGAGAACTGGGGGTAGTGTTTGAGGCCGGCCGGGGTTTCACCGGCCGGCTGCCGGCCGGCGGCCGGCCGGACGCTCGCCGGCCGGCCCGGCCGCACCCTTCGGCGGGCCGGCCGGTGAGCCGGCCGGCCGGCCGGCGGCCGGTAAGCCCGTAGGCCGGCCGGCCGGCTACCGGCCTAGAGCAGTTTGCGGTACAGTTATTATAACTGCTAAGATATTTATTTTCGGATGTTATCTTAGAAAAATAGTACAGCATAGCATAAAAAATTAGTAAAACTAGATTTGGAGTCAACTTTAAGCTTAGTTGCTCTATTTTGTAAATTTCTGGTTGGTGATTTGTATCCCAGCCGGCGGCCGGCCGGCCGGGCGGTCGGCCGTTAGCCGGGCGGCATAACCGGCCGCCGGCCGGCCGGCCGGCCGGCGAGCAAAAGTCGTCGGCCGGCGGCCGGCCGCCGGCCGGCTTAGGCCGGCCGGCCTCAAACACTAACTGGGGGTTCTCAGCTTAATGTTGTTAAGCGTGTGTTTATATGCGTTTGAACTGAAATGCATTTGATTGGCTACTGAGCTTCTGCTACTGAAATGTTCTGATGAGAGTTACGGTAGCTAACTCGCCAATTAGATGCGTTTTAGTTCAAACGCATATAACCACATGGTTAACGTGTTAACCGTGACCCCCCACTCCGGGATTTCGGCGTTAATGTGCCGAGCATCTAGAAGCTAGAAAACACTAGGAAGGGTACGGTGTCGTACTCTTCCTATCATATACTCTTTATAGTTTTAATTTCGTTACCGCTGCTGTGCTCAGATATTCTATGAAGTTTTCATGTCCACTTGTTTTAAGAAAATGCGTCAGTTTTTGTAATTGCAGCTGTACTGTAGAATAGGAAGATAATCACTGTTTTAATATAAAAATATTAATTTCATCGACCAGTATGCTTCATTGGAAGTGGATAAGCGCATTCTTGTTTGGTTATATCAGTACGCAGAAATATAACGGCTGGCAATTTTCTGTTCGGGTGAATAACAATTTGAATATTGTAGAAACGAGCACAATTAAGCAAATAAACGTTGCAAACCCGTTTGTCCCACCTTTAATTTTCTCAGTGATGTCCGAATTTAATCCAAATAGCACAGTACAATTTCTCTATACACAGCTGTACTTCATGAACAATTTTGTAATGCGGAAATTCATATATAGCTTTAGCTTATTCAGCATCGCTGGTGTCCAAAAGGAGAGGTAAAATTACTTTTCTTGTGGAAGAGACGCCCATCAGTTGTAACAGTAGGCAATATCATAGTTTTGAAAAAATTTGTTTTATCTTCTGAGGCCGATGCTATCAAGCGTTTCAACCCGGGTTGAAACCTCAACCCGGGTTGAGATTGGGTTGAAACCTTTGACCCCGGTGTTATCAAAGTCGGGTTGAATTAACTCGGGTTGCAATAACAGGGTTGAGTTTAAAACGGCTGTGAGATATACCGAATTTACACAGGTTAGGATAGTCAACCCCAAAATGTTTAATAACACTGGGTTGAACATCGGGGTTTAGCCAACCCCAAAATTTTAGGGTTGAACCCAAAAATGGGTTCAACGCGGGTTAAACTCAACCCTGTTTTGATAACATTGGCCCCAGAAGCTACTGAGTACCGGTGTAAAAATCTAAGTCACTGTGCACCAATACAAGTACATATTTTTTAAGGAACTGTATTAAACTGTAGGAATTCGGATCTTTTCCTCCGTATATGTAAGTTTCTCCTGCTGCGCCTCAGCGCAGCAGGTCTTTTAAATTTGGTCAGATCGAAATTTAGCACTCAAATTCTCTGTTAAAAATGTCTTTTCCTATAAATGCATGTATTCAACGCTTTAAGATAGGAACTGCATGATTTGCTTGTAGATTTCCTTCTTTGAAGCCTTCAATCCCTGTAACTACGTATATATAAAGATAAGTTGTTCATGTGTTCTGGGAACTTGAAAAACCGGAAATGTTCTTTCGTCTTTCTGATGACTAATAATGAAAACATTTTTATTCCGCTAGAGCGGAATACCTAATATGGGAGTGTCCTATGTTTTGCGTGTAATTGTGTATTGTGGCTTGAAAATAGCCTATCTTTACCATGTGTCTAGCTATACATCATTTTTTGCATTCACATTATGCAAATTAGGTTAAATGTCAACCGAAAGCTCAGTCATCTAAACGAGTTTTACTTGAGTTCAGTTCTTGCAATTTGAAGCCTGGAGTGTTAGACGTCTAGCCTGCCCGTGCCGAGAAACGATTTCTTTGAAACATTTATTGAGCTCGGCCGGGCCCGTTGATCGTCTTAGACCGCCCGCAATTGAATATGTGTGCACACATAAAAAGTAAATGAAAGTTCTTTTCTGAAAAACTTGCTCAAATTCATGAGCTAATCTGCAGAGCAACTGCTAACAACTGAACAGAGCAAGCTCAAAAAGCTTGCCACAAGAACAGCAAATTTTGGTAAAAATGGCCATTTTTCATAATTTTCACATTCTTTTGATAATTTCTCACTCATTATGTGGCAACAAATTACCAAACTTGGCAGAATAATATATCCATGTCTGTCACATTAAATGTGGCCAAAACAAATGCGTCAATATTGAATATGACTGCTGTGGCGGCACCTTCGATCTTTATAGGTGAAAGATGCCAATTTTTAAATTTTTCCAACTATAGACAAATCGGGTATCAATCGATAACTAATGGAACAGGGAGCAACTTTTTTGATAGAACTATGGGTCTAATCTAATGGCTATCTGTGCAAAACATAATCAGTGCAATTTATACTGGGCAGTCCTCCAAAGTTAGGTCAGTGCATCACTCAAGCATGCATTGTGAACGCCTGAATAGCTATCTTTGAGCCGCGTCTGCACTAACTTATTACCTTAGTAAAGGCTTTATTTTGTGGTATCGGTCAACCCTGTTCTCGATCGCGGTTGCTCTCCACCTGACCTTGAAGGGGTCATCACCGGAATTTTCAAGATTTCCAGCTTTGAACCCGGTAACTCTGTCACAGTTTGATTTCGAACACTAATATTTTGTCTTGTTTTTAAGAATATATGGGGCATATTATGTGTGAAAATGACTATCGATTTTTGACCAAAGTGGCCCTCCCTTAAGTCTATAAAGTAGATTTATTTGTGGCTTGCTGGAGAGCAAGGAAACAATACATGCATAATCATACATCTGTTCATTTTGTAAAAAATGTGGGAGTTAGCTTCCCTATAATGACTTACCCGTTGTGAACAGTAAATTAATTAATAATGCAATTCCTGTATTTAAGGAGGTTTCGTAGGTCAGAAATTATACCTTAGCGGATTCCGCACCAATTGTAACCACTGATAGTCCATGGTCTTACACAATTTTGCTTTGTTGTAAATAATATGGTTCAGTCAATAATAACAAAGTTAGCCACGCAAAGTTTTCCTCTCCCACTGAAAATGGGTCAAAAACGATGTTTAAGTTTATTGTTTCTGGCAACGAAATCTCATTCATTCGGTATAGTCAACTTGAATCATCATCAGCGCGCTGCACACACAGCTTTGCAAATTGCAAATTAATTTTAGCGCCAAAAGGACTCATTCTAACGATTTCTAAAACTTTTGTATAGAATATACTATCAAAAACTGGCTGACCTCATTGGTTTAAAGTTAGCGTAAGCAGTCGATGATATGGTACTCTAATTATTTCGCTTAAAAACATTGAGTTTTGCTCTTGTGCGCACAGCGCGCCGTACAATTGACGGGTATTTCTGGCTAAAGGAATCATTTCTCGAGCCGGAACGAAAAAGCACTGCCTCTTGTAGTTTCCAATCGGACCTACAAATAAATTTTGCACTTTTAGATTCCAGAGGACTGTTCTGATGTAACAACCGTTCAACTCAGCGTTCATTAAAGATCTGACCTAATTTGCATAAAGCAAACGCAAATTAAAATGGCACATAGCTAGGCACAAGTTAAAGATTTCAAGCACTTTTCAATACCCACAAACAAATACATACAAACCATACTGTATTTCTATTTTCAGAGTTCTCTCCAGTTTATCTAAGTTTCTTATGTTCAACTTATTGATTAACAAACGTTTATTTCCCTGAATAGAAAGCAAAGTGGACATCATTTGTAGCTGTTATATATAAATTTGAAGTCATTTATTCTTACCTTAATAAAGATTATTACATGCGAATTTAAAGCAAATGTTTAAAACACTATACAAATAATGTTCAACCGGCTGACCTGCCGCTGCATGTCAAGTTTCGAGACCGTCGTGAAAGTTATTCTGGTCAGTCGGCCGACGTTAGGCCCTTGAACAACACTAGTTGCATTTTTCTAGGTCATGTCAAATGGAGTTGACTTTTATTGTGACTTTATAACGGATCAAGGTGACGCACGGTCAAACTTTTCGTTTCTGACCGCTGTAGCTACCCTAGCTACCGGTCAAGCTTCATATAACATCATTATGGGTAGCAAAAAAACTTTTGCCAGTCACGTAGCTATCCCAACGTGTCCATGTTGGATTGGGTGGGTTCCCACTTTAGGAGCGACGTGATTGGAGAATTTCTACACTAGGGGACGCTCTTTGGAGGGTTCAACCCACTTCTCGTTTCTCCTGCTGTTTTGTATGTTTCTTCCGTCGCGAACACTTGCTTTTATTCGCCCCCAAATTCTGTATATTACTCCCTTATATTTTTCCCCTCGTAGCTCTCCCCAGAGCTACTGATACGTTAGCCAACCGACTCTGTAACTGTAAGTCACTTTTTATGTGTTTGCGTTTTTGAGGGCTCTGTCCACATAACTTTATTTTCTTATGATATCATTAATAATACTTGTTGTTATTTTTATATTAAATTGTTGTTACTACCTTTAATTAGGCTAGTTATTATTCTAAGCTCCTGTCTGGATAGGTAGCCCCTGCCTGAATCTGAATGAGGGGGTAGAGTCACCTCTTCCCCTAGGGCAGGCCATTACTGTATTTTTAGTGTCTGGCGAGGCTTCCCTTCCGTCTTCTGTGGTCGGTGCTTTATCTATCAGTGCTATGGTCTCCGCATCCGTTATTTCGGGTGTGCTGACGGTGTTAGTAGGTAGGATTACTTACTAGTCCCGCTACATTAGGCTGCCAGGAGCTCAGGGATTTCATGCTCGAACCTTTTCGTAAAAATGTTTCAAATTTTCTGTCAATTTTTGCTTAGTTTCGTTGGAATTCCTCCCGTCGTTTTTCGCGTTCAGCCCACGAGTTTTCTATTTTTCTAAGGTAGGTAAACCCTCCTAGGTTCAAACATCTGAAAAACTTTTTCCTTGGGTTTGTCTGTTTGTATACGAATATACTTGTATACCTGTTTACTCCTGCAATGAGGCTCTAAAATAGCATGTATTTTTGGGGTGAGTTAATTTAAGGCTATTTTGCGATTTGAGCTAAGATACTTTCCAAGGTTCGTACCTATTCTACAAGCAATTTTATTTTGTTTGTTCTTGTAACTTTGTGATTAACCGCATTTCTGGTAATTGTTTCTAATCAAATTCTTGTAAACTAATCAGTCATCTGCTCGAATACCACCAATATTTATGGTTTTAGTACACTTTTTATATACGTATATATTTTAATTCTTTCAGGGGTTCCTGGAAATATTTTGACTTGTACTTGCCTTTCATTTCAACAGAATTTTCAGGCATTAGAAGAGAGTTCCACTTTAGTGGACCTGAAACGCACTTGTCAACGCCTGAAGGAAACCGAACTGAAACATCATCATCAACCTTATAATATAACTGGAAATCGTTGAGACTCCCATTTGGACTGTATGGGATGTCTGCCTTTCACGTCGAGTCTGAATTCTGGGTCGTTCAACGACCGGGTTTCGGTGCTAGGGATGCGTCCACGTCCAATTCTGCCTCGACAGCGGAACTAAGAAGAAAGAATAGTGGCTGGGCATCGGGGACTGCTCGAAACAGCAGTGCAACTTCTCTGGACCCATCAATTTCCATTTCATTGACCACCCTATCTGAGCCTGAACTGCCGGAAGCGGGTCTGTCATCAGCCTCTGCCTTCATGACAGCGGTCTCGAGCATGGTATCTCTGGATGACAAACAGCCTAGCGGTTCAACCGCTTGGACCAGAAGTTTCTATGATGAAACTGTCAGGTCATTGGACTGGAATGCAGTTGGGATGGACCAGAGGGGCTCTCCGCAGAGTGCTCAGTCGACTCCCGGGGACCAGAGCAGAACATCCGTCTTGGGGAGCGCATGAACTTGGGTTCAACCCGGAATCCTCTACAGGAATTCGAAGGTGATCTCGTGTCCCTGGGACCTGCGGCAATGCTTTGATTGCCACCCTTGAATGATCTGGTCGAATCAGTGCTTTAGAGCTTAGAAATTGATTTGGAGCACGAAGTCTCACTTGGAACGGTGGTACTGAATAATTGGCCTATAGACTCGGGAGCACAGCACAGGTTGTCTTGGGATCTGTCATTTGATATCGGAACCCAGGCTTTGGCTTCACCATCTCATCATCAGTCAATTCCTTAGAATAGAACGACACGCTATGGTGCGTCAGGTCAAACGACCTACAGGGGACACTTGGGTTCAACATAACGTCCAGACCGGTCAGTCGTGATTACGGTGAACACGACGGTTCTGAATAACCAGCTTTTGCGACCGGACTTTATGGTCAACCCCATCATATACTTCATCACCGGTGACTTGACGACCAAATACCTTGATGCCATCGGTTCATTTTGGACGAGCCGGTCACCGGGTTTATGCTGGTGGTCGGAGTTTGATGTCGTCGATTCCAGAAACCAGTCCAATTTGTCAGCATGGTGAGAATGACACCTCAGCAAGTTCAGAAGTTGAATGACTAAACTAAGTGGATAAAGTCTATCTCCAAGTTCAAAGACAGGAAAGGAGCCATCAAACTGTCGACATGGATGGAAATGCTTGAGTCACCTTGGGAGGCTAGAGGTGCCGGGATTGAACTTGTTTGATGATGTGGTCAAACAAGACTTGGAAGGTCAGACCATGGGAGCCAATGATGAATTGGTGTCCAATCTCTATCAACTCTAAGAGCCAGTCACCAAATCGGCTGACAAATACGCTCGGGAATTCTTCGAAAGGAAGCAACGAATCAGAACTGAGTTTGAATTATCTCAACCAGCTGAGATCCATTGCCTGTAGAGCCTTTTCGACGGCCGAGCTGAAGGATTGTGAGCATAAGGTGGTGGAACTCGTCTTCCAGGGCCTCGAGTCGGCATTGCGAGCGAGTTGATTCGCTGATGCTGAAACTGGCTATTTCTTACAGAGGCGGCGGTGGGGGGCGGTCCCCCCCAGATATCGGTTCCCCCCAGACTTGGGTCGCCCCGTCCAGAATGGCCCCCCAGGATTGGGGCCTTCCCCCCCAGAACTCTAACGTGCCCGGAAAAATAGGGTTTTGAGGGTAAATTTTGAAACATTTTTCCGGCTTCGCTGGGCTTTTAGGCATTTTTAAGCATTCTTCGATATTTTAAGCTTAAATTTGGGTTAAAAATAGTTAATTTTTTAGCTCAGCAGCAAAACACAGTTATTGTTTTAAGCGTTTTTGAAAAAAATTTTCTTCCCCTCCCAGAAAGACGTGCCCCCCAGACCTGGGGGGAACCGCCCCCCCAGACTTCCCCCCCCCAGAAATTTTTACCTAGGAAAAAGCCAGTGAAAATTGAGACAATCTCAGCATAATGATATCTTCATGCGAGCCGTCCGTATTCTGGAAGCGGTCGAAGAGAGTGAGACCCAGTCAAAAGCCAATGGATACCAATGTAGTGTGGTGATGGTGACCGGGCTCAACCCGTTGACTACTCAAATGTGTAGCGTACGTACGCGTACTCAAATGAAAGCTTCAGGACATCAGGAACTCGATCGTTCAAGGTCAAGCGATTTCTACAGGCCATAAGACCTGGGGACGATGAAGTGGTCGTGATGTATTGGACGACCCGGACATACACAATTTGGACCCGGAGGAAATCTGCTTGCTGGTGGAGCAACTGGCGACCACCGAAACTTCAGGAAAGACATTTTCTGGTCAGGATAGGTCCAGTCGTTGTACCTACTGCTCAGAACCTGGTTGCAGATGGGCTCATTTTCCGGTATATAATAAAAACATAATCTTCTGGGGTGATGATGGCTCTTGGCTCAGGATGGTCAAAGCAGATATTTCGGATGTTTGCTGAAACCGAAGGATGATGGCACTGGTCAATTTGAGGCAAGACGGCACCGTCCGGCGGTGGAGCTGGTGGTTCTGGTCGCTTCCTGTCGTCAAGTCGCGGCGGTGGTAGATTCAAGAAGAGAGTAGGTGGTGGTGGAAATAATGCTGATCAACGAGCTGGCGGCAATTCGGGAAATGAATGATAGGGAGAGGACCCCCGCCAAAAAACCGCAGGCCGGTCATGTTAGCATGATTAGGAGGCCATTCGACCACAGGGATCGGAATCGATAGCAGTGGATCTCAAGGATCTCAGGTCGGATATGGACGCCAACCAGCCAATCAGTCTCGTAATTCAGGCCATATCAATATGTTGCAATATCAGGGATTTGTCCGACGAGGAGCTCCATACCTCATGTTGGAAATGCATTGAAGGATTGCCTGAAGCTAAGCGCTCCTATATGGCCTGTGTGATGTATAATGAAAGGAAGCAAAATTGCCATTCGGTCGGGGTCTTCCCCAGAGGATTTCATTTGCCTCAACGGCAAGCTCAGGAAACTTAGAGACCTCAGGAATGTCAGGAAGCAGAAGAAACACAAAAAGCAAAAAATTACAAAAAATGGCAAAGCTCATTCACAGGATAGATCGGTTTGTCATGAATCAGATTCGGAACACTCGCCCATGAATTCGGTGGGAACACAAGCTGTTACCAAGAGTCCATGATTTTCTTCTATATATTAGAAGAAGAGTAAGCCACTAGAGGGCTCTTCTTGGCTCCCCTACGCGAATTTCTTCCCCGTTTGGGGGGGGGGGTCGACGCTCCCCTCCCCGTTTGGTGGGGGGGTAGGCAGGCTGATTCTGGCTTTTGAAAAAGGGTCCCGGGGCCCCCCCCCCCCCCCGAGCGCCCCCCTCCCCCTTGTGCGCCCCCCCCCCAACGGGGCCCCTTTTGCGAATAGAACAAAAACTACCGTAATCCTCTGCTCTTCTCCCCCCCAAACGGGGGGGAGTTTCTGCAATCTGATTGGCTGTTGGCTACCCCCCACCAAACGCCCCGGTGCCCCGCCCGCCCCGGCCTTTTTCTTACATACCTCTTGCTGTTACGGTCAAGGATGGGTTGTCACTTCTGGAGGCTGCATCAAAGGATTGCAATCCGGACCCTAGTCTATCAGAAGCTCGTGATTCCAACTCGGGTTCAACCCGGGGTTCCTAGCACCAGCCCCAGGGACGAACCTTGCTACGTCGTCATAAGGATCAAGCGAAACGAGAAAGAGGTTCAACCTCCAGCTATACCGAAATTGAAACTCCAGCAGTCAGCCGGTGAGACCTGGTAAACTCCTCGTAATGTCCCGAACCGGAAGTCGACCAATGCTTCGGACGATATTCCGACTTTCGGTAGGTGTGATCCAATGGATTTGTCCAAGGTAGACGCGGATATCTTGGAGGCATACTAGAGTCGACTGACCAAAGCACAGGGCGTCTGGAGTCAAGAAGAGGATAAACCGGAGAAAATGGAGGGTGCTCTTCAACAGCAAACTCCTAAGACGACGGCAGCGGTTAAGACAGTCATTGATAACATGGAGGATTTCGAGGAGTTTCTGAGTGCCTTTATGAAGACATTCCAACATGTGGACACCGTCAATGTGGTTGAAAAGATGACAAATTCCACAGAACCTGATGGGGGCACGGACCGCCCCTCGACTTCGGGTCAGCCCAAAGACGAGGCTGACCCTGACGGCTCGGTCGAAAGGGCGTCGTGAGGCTATCCGAAGGGTTATGGAAGGTGAAGCGGTCTACTTTGCAATTACAGTGGCTTCCATCTCATTAATACGTCACTCGCCATTTTCATAGAACTCCTCTGAGATCAATGAGACAGTCCACCAGATTCAGGACGGTCACATCATTTGTCCGGAAAAGGACATAGTCTTAACCGCCACACTGCTGCAGCTCTATCTCATATAGATCTCATTGGATGGATGATCGGTGTCTTGGTCAAAATAAGTTAAGGGGACTCATTAATATCAGCCGAGGTCAAAGCTGATGTTCCAAGAAACTGGCGTCTGTCAATGCGCTCCTACTGTAGAGAATCGGATTCAGTGTATTTAAGATATGGATTGTTTATTGCCGTTTAATCTATGCATGGGTCTCCTCTAATCAATAACGTCTGCGGAGAATTTCAGAAACGAATAACGACTGATATTGTATTGCCCGTATTGCTAATTTTTGGAAGATTTATATGATAAATTTAGATTGGATTCTTCTGAAAGCTACTAGATTTCTTGGATCCATTTCTATTGACTCTAAAAAATAAAACATACTAGCCCGATTGTGTTGAAGATAGGAAAGACTGCAGACAATAACATTGTCTTTCTTGCCAGGCACATTTTTCACTGTCTAAAGGCAATCTGAGCTAGAAAATTGCCAAATATTTATATTATGCATTGCAAAGCCAATGCAAACGGTTTTTACTTTATGTACTTTGATAGAGTTCGCTTTCAGTCTTGTATTCGTTTTGTAAGCGTTTGTGGCACAGCTCAAATTGCTGTGTTGCATACGAATAATTTGGAGACAGAGACAAATGTGCCCAGCATAATATATAAACAGCCTGAAAACCAGCCTAGAGGCACAGCCGGACAACCAAGTGATGGAATTGAACTAGAAGTAGCTTGCAAAAAGTTAAGATTTTTTCACATTCGACTAACCGATTCAAAGCAGCTTTCAAATAGCACACCCCCTTTCAAGACACTTCCGCAGCTCTATGTGCTGGGTATAGTGAGCGATTCTAAAGCTTAGATTTACACACTACCGTAGGGATTCATCCATTAAAAAGATTCCGCCTGCTTCGGAATAAAAATCCTGCATTTTCATGCAGGCATAGGATGAAATGTATGCTTGTCTTGAAATTTTTGTAAATGCAAATCCCTACAAAAATCACAGCTTCCAACTATTTTTATTATCTTGATAATCCGTTGTCTAAGCGGTAAATTTCTTAGCTGCAGCTTTCAAATCGTGCCCATTAAAAGTATTCTCCTAATTGCAATATTACATTTATTGTTAAAGCTTCGTCTACTAATTTCCTTAATGCATAATATTATAAAAAGCCTTCAGCCTTCAGCGTTTATCCTTTGCATTTTGATGATAACTCCAACTAATAATAATCTGCGGATGGCATTTGATACATTATTTGCTGATTTCCAGAAGCAGCTCCAGTCTTTTCTGTGTTCTCCAGTATTCATGTCAATTTTGTGAGAAACAACGGTAATTAATGTTTGTGGTAAAAACCTCCTCGAAAGTATTCGCGACTGGTTCAAGGGTGAAATACGAATCAGCAGAACTCGACTCAATTAACCTGCTTGACTTTTTAATGAACGGCTACAGCCATGCTGTTATTTTAGGAGAAAGAAAATGAAAGAAAATGAGAAATTTGCTTTAAATAAAGAAAAAGAAAAAATGTTCCTTTAATTTCATAATTTGATTAATGGCTTCATGCTGTGCTAAGTCAAAACTATTGGCAACACTATCTTCACCATGTGTCTAGCTATACATCATTTTTTGCTTTCACATTATGCAAACTAGGTTAAATGTCAACCGAAGGCTCAGTTAACTAAACGATTTTTACTTCAGTTCAGTCCTTCCAATTTGAAGCCTGCAGTGTTACACGAGGTTAATTATTTGACGTCTAGCTTGCCCGTGCCAAGAAACTAGTTTCTTTGAAAAATTTATTGAGCTGTGTCCGGCCCGTCGATTCTTTTGGACCGCCGGTAGTTGTGTATGTGTGCACACATAAAGAGTAAGTTGTTTTCTGAAAAGATTGCTCAAATTCACGGGTTAATCCACCGAGCAACTGCTAACAACTAAAAACAGCTAACTCTAATCTGAAGGCAAATTAACAAAGAGATCTATTTCATCCAGATTAGATATCATAACAGAAATAAATAATTTTCAAAAATACATATTGGATAATATTGTGACACGGACAATGAAACAAGCAGGGTGTCTATCCAATTCAGGAAAGCACTAATAACTTTAAACCTGAAAGTCAAACTACGTTTGGTTTGCTGCATAGCAATTCTTGTTTAACTATAATAATGCTGCGTGCTGAAGACAGTACGTAGTCGCCTACGCTGGTTTTCCATTGCCATATTGCACCTCCTGAGGCCGGCCTCTGATGCTGCGCATGTATCTGAGCATTGCAGGTATATTGATTATATTACTTCAATCACTTTTGATAGGTTAGTGTTTTTGTGCATCCACGTTATATTACTGTTCACTTTCTGTGAGCTAGATTTACACAAGATGGTTGCGCAGACAGAGCACTTTCCGATGATGCAAAGTACTGTGATTTTTTAAACCAGATCTGTCGCTTTTGGTGACGGTAAGGTTGGGTCCAACGTTCCTGTACCTTAGTTCTACTTCTAATTAAAATTGTTCTGAATACGTGTGTCGTATCTGTAAACTTGAGCGTACCTTTACATCTTTTGAATTGAATCAAACTTTTGGGAATGAACTTCCGAATTTTGGGAATGCACGCTAGTCCAACTGATTAGCCTTAAGCCTTAAGTGACATCAACTACAAAAAAATTAAAAAGATGACACGTTCATTTATTATCAGTTGCATGGTAACATGTCAAACTGCAAAAATAAATAAACACCCAGTCTTATCTATTTTACCAGAGTCCAAGCAGAAACAGAACCAGCAGAAAGTTCCTACATTTTGAAGAGTTCATTGTGCAGTGTGCGCGCAGAATGCAGATACAAATGTTCCAAATGTTGTAAAAGAAATCAAAATTTCCATATGAAAATTTTGGAAACAAAGGAAAAATCAGCCAACATTTTATTGGACGTGTTAAATGGTTGCCGCAATAAGTACAAGTAGAGATTTAGATTAGTCCGTTCTGATTTCCATAATCCGTAGAATCAGAAACTTGGAGAAGTTCTCCCTTTCTACACACATAACAACATCAGTTCAACCAGGTGCAATCCTGCAATCTATTTACCAATTATAGACTTTGTACGTATGATCACCCGTGCAATGTGTCATCTGATAGTAAATCACTAAACAATAAGTGAAGGTAAAAATGTAAATAAATAAATAATGATGATGTCTTAAATCGTTCATAATAATAAAAGTAAGGTAAAAATGTAAATAAATAAATAATGATGCCGTCTTAAATCGTTCATAATAATAAAAGTATGTATAATATATAAGATTGAAAGCACTGTTTGCACTTTGTTTTTCATGCTTTATTTAACCTAAATTTTGATTTGTATTTTATATGTATATTGGATGCACGTAAGTAGCTGTATTGAGACGAGATGTAATCCTCTTCAAAATAAGTGTTTACTACATAAACATAATTATATAATAATAAAAGATAAGTGCCAAAAATATTATTATGCTTGTGAGACTAAGCAAAGAGGAAACAAGAGTCACGACAAGCACGCATTTAACAAGCAATCATTGCATATCGATAAAATCTAAAAGCTGTAGCATAACTCAACTAGCTACATTTCATAGGTTTGTCTAACTTGTTGGTATGGTACACGTACAACTACAAATGAACGCTCTTTGCTTTGTCAACAGTCAATTCTAAAGTTAGCCAAAATTGCTGTTGACCAGTCGTTTCCTCCGAGGCCGGCCGCCCAGTTAACGCTGTTTCAATGTAGTCCACTCTTGAGCTATTGTTGTTGGTCTCGTAGAAGAAATTCGCTAATCTGTGCATATGCCACTTTTTTGGATTATGGGACTACACTTCCAAGTTGATTTGGAGGAAGGAATGGAAGGTTGGTGCGAGCTCCAGTCATCATCATCAGACAGTCATCCAACAGAGCATAAGTATTGCAAATATATTTGCTGAACTGTTAGCAGATCAATGGAATCATAACATCTATTTGACAGGAGGGTTTGCAGTAAATTGCTTGGGTTCAAAATGCTGATTAAAACTTCTGTAATTTTGTCACAAATAGCATGAGAAAATTCTAACAATATTTCACTTTAAGTGCAGGCAGCAACACCATCCGTTCAATCAGCGATGTCGCTGGTTACTTTTTCCAGATTTGATACGTGTGAATATCCGTTTACTCAAAAATAACTGATAAGAAAGAATTAAAGTGCCAATAAAATGAGTAACGAAAAGCTTCGCAACAAACATTATGCTTGTGAGACTACAAAAGCAAAAGCCAATAGCATGAGTCACTGTAACCACTCATAGTGACATTAAAGTAGGCATTCAGTATGGATCAACTTCCAAATCTCCTTGGTATTGTCAGGAATCAATGCACTAAAAGTTATGGATGACACGACCATAGCGTTCACAATTAAGTATAATTCAATTTGTTTACAAATTGGAAAACTTAATAGTCAAGCGGATGTAGTAGGTTTTGCAGATTAAGGTTGAACAGATGCTATGCTTGGTATCTAGTCTATGCATAAATGGAAAAAACCCTTGTACCAAGAGTACATTATATATAAGAGTGTGACTGCTGGCAGGTACATGCTATCAGGTATCAGCTGCACAGTACATGCTCTGCACGCTAACGGCTGACCCCCCCCCCCACAAACGTGTACCTAGTGACCCCCCCCCACACAAATCAGTACCCAGTACACCTTTCTGTACGCTGTACCTTTACGTGTTAAAGCTCGAAAACACAACGCCTGCGTGCGTCTATTGACGTGACGTTTGATTGCTACAGCTTCCAATGAAAAAATCATCAAGCTACTTTCATAAGAGTTTTTAATTACATTTTTTGATTCTGATTTTAATATGTATAATCCGCATGCCGCTTTTTCATAGGACAACGGATTGAAAGGGAGCCATCTTAATTTCAAGTCGGCGCTTCCTTTATTGGAGTGGATTGGGGTGGATGGATTAATATAAAATAGTTTAATCAGCAAGGAATCGTCCAGCAAAATTTTCATCCCTTTAATCTGAGATCGAAAAAGACAGTGAATAATAATCTGATCTGACTGATTTTAACTTATCTTAATCCAACAGGTCTTGTCTGCAACGAAATCACTAAACATTTACCGCACGCTTCAGCTGCGACATCAAACTGTGGAATAAAGCACAGCGGCGACACATTCGCGAAGTCGCAGGCAGCATCATGGGCACGACGCGACTGAAACTGGAGAAAAGTGCAATCCTCATAACTGAACACGTTGCCGTCGGGTTCTTCAACATCCCAAAAGATTGTCTTTGCCAGGCAGTTGTAGTCGGTTATCACATATTGTCCTAAAATGATACAAATGCATTCTAATATTAATTATATAACTCAAAGTATGAAAAATTTAAATGTTCAAATTCAGCTTAGTTAACACATTGCATATTTACGATCCCGCTATCCTTTCGGCAGTGGTTTGAACAAACAACACAACAAACTTAATCTTTCCTTACACGGGAGACATATTCATGTTTATATTTATATATTTATTATATATATATATATTTATTTATTTATTTATACTTTATATTTAGATAGATACGTTAAGGTTGCGGCAATAATCTTCGCACGGCTGGAACTTCTCAGCCAGGAACTATTAGGAATTAATTTCTGCTCCATTTCATGGTTTATGTCACAAAAAGGCTGTTTTCCGCGTAAGGGGCCAGATAGCTTATTTAAAGCTTCCTGTCGTTATTGATGACTGTGCTATCTTCGGGTACCTGCCGTTAATGAAAACTGTGCTATCTTGAGGTAACCGCGCTTTCCAAGCTGACCGTTGTAGTCACTTACAAAT
>JASAND010022685.1:0-40482 GCA_030248195.1 Trissonchulus latispiculum | reverse complement strand
TCGAAAACAAGATAGTGAAATCGCAAAAACTGTTTTCAGAAGATAAATTTCTTGCGAAAACACACTCACAGTTCAGAAGTCAATTTTTCAACAAATTCCTGCTGATAAATGTTTCATATATATATTCACGCACTTTCGCACTAAGAATAGCGTAAAATTTTCTGAGGCTCCCTATTAACGTGGCAAAACGATAAATTAAGCATTTAAAATGTTTTAAAACGTTAAATAAAGTATAAAATAACGCAAAATTGGGTTTTTTGAGCGAAAACAGGCGTGGCGCAATTTTTTTCCAAATTACGCAAAAAATTTTGGGGCACTGCGCCACGGACCGCAAAAAGTTCGGACGAAAAAAAACACAGTATACGTATATATATATATACATATATATATGTGTGTGTGTGTGCGTGTGTGTGTGTATACCTCTATCAAATAGCAGGGACCCTTTTTAATTATTTTGAACGCTCTTCGTTATGGAGAAAGTAGCTAAAATGTATACGCAAACTGGATTTTGCGATCATTTTTGCTAGAAAGCAGCAATCGGGGGAACTAAAAAAGATTCGCGAAGTGTTTTTGTGTGGAACGCATGTATTAAGTAGCAATCTTCTAGGTTGCATGCTAAATTCTCCACAATCGCTGAAAAAATGAGACCTCTGAGACCTTCAAATCGACACCTTTAGTTCAATTTTACTGCTTCCGTATAGCTTAAGAAGTAATGGATTATTTCTGCACAAATGGCAACTTTTAGACGCCAAAACATGAAAGTTGGGTGTATGGTTGGGTGTATAGATGTATTGGCCATATATATACGTAGTGCGCGCCAAAATAAATGTATGCAAAAGCAAAATTCTCAAAATTAATCTTTGGCTAATGCGTTAATAAATGTTAGACAAATATATATAATAGTATATATATACTAGACAAGAAAATACAATCATATTAATCTTTTTGATGACATTTCACAATATATAGTAGAAAATAATTAGAAAAAATTTGATTTCTTTTCTAATTTTTTAATTTCAAAACAATCAGAAAATAATTAGAAAAAAATTTGAATAGTTTTCTAATTGTTTTCTGGTTTGGAAAACAATTGGAAAAAATAAAGAAAACAATTAGAAAACAATTAAGATTTTATTTTCTAATTGTTTTCTAATTTAGAAAACAATTTGAAAAGAATTAGAAAACAACTAGAAAAAATTTGTCAACTGTAGAAAATAATTAGAAAAAAATTAGAAAACATTTAATATTTTCTAATTGTTTTCTAGAAATGGGCTTCGTGTGTGAGGGTGGAGGTTGCGAAAAACTAGGGAGTGAGGCAGTGTTTTTTTTTGCTCAAAAACGCGTGTAATTACACACTTTTTTCTGGAAAATAGCAAAAAATTTTTGGCGAGTGTGTAACATTACACAAAAATTTTGGAAAAATTTTGCTTAATAGTCGGAACTTTTTCGAATGACCATTGATTTGTTCACACATATTTATCGTTCCTGGGGGCTTCGCCCCCCAGACCCCCTTCTATACATTGTATTACATTTAATTTTGGTGTAGCACAAGGATTTGCTTTAATTATTTCTGGACTTAACAATCCGCGGTTAGTTAGTACATATTTGTTCATTCATTTATTCACTATATATACTCTTAGTTCAGATAAATTTCAGAATAGGTTTCAAATGATGACTTCAGAAATTTTATCTGTGAAAACTACTATTTTATTTTATGTCAGATTAATCAAACGTTCCTATTATATACGGATTTTTTCAAAATTCTGAAATTTAGCCCACCTTTTTGAGGGGTTTCATGCAGTATTTTGGATAAACACAGCACTACTGAACTATAGTAAAAAGGTCTACACACCAAGCGTTTTCAGTTACTAAAGCAAAATTTACGTACGACTGCTTTCTTGCAAAGTGCAAAGAAAAACTAGTAAATTAGGAATTTTTAGGTAGTTACACACTTTTTTCTGAAAAATAGCAAAAATTTTTGGAGAGGTGTGTAACGTTACACACAAGCCGTCGGCGAAAAAAAAAACACTGGAGTGAGGTCTGGCAAAAAAGGGGAGGAGGCGCCAAGAATCTGGAGCAAGGTGCAAGGAGTAGTAACTTTTGAGGTCTGAAAAAAATCGGTTTTTATCCAATAAAGCAATTTTTCTACAATCTGCAAAAAGTACAAATTTATGGCTTAAAGTACTTATTATTGCAAGAAATGGGCTTGGGAGAGGTTGGCTGGGGGAGGTCGTCCGTCAGAGGCATAGTTTCCGGTCTGGGGGGGGGGGGTAAATCTTGATTCTTGGCCGACCGCCCAAATGTGATGGGGGTACCACCCCAAACCCCCCCCCCCCCCCCCCCCAGAATTCGGACCTTAGAAATTTCGAAAAATGGCCAAAAAATGCAAAATTTTCCGTAGATAATTTAGCCCTTCTTTCATCAAAATAAGGCTTGTTTTTAACGTTTTGGGCGTTTTTGCACCGTTTAAAAGCGATTTTAGGTCAAAATTTTAGAAACATTTTTCAATAAATGACCATTTTTCGGCCAAATTTAGCTAACTTTTTGTGTCCAAAAATCGTTGTGGATGTTCAGGTGGGGGGGGGATAGCCAAAAGTTGGGGGAGGGTAAGTCACAAAATCTGGGGGGGGGGGGTAAAGTTGGTCAAAAATTCTGGGGGGATACCAGTATACCACCTCCCCAAAGGAAACTATGGTACATGAGGGCCCCCCAAATGTTGAGGGAACAGGCCCCCACCCCGAATCTCCGATACACCAGTTCACAATTCACTTCACATTCAGTTCTGTGTGTCTCTGTCTGTGTTTGTCCCATCGATATCACATCCATTCACATCACGATCACATCACTATCAGTCACATTTAAAATTGTCAGGTGGTAAGCCTTGAATTAGCTAACTATTTCTTGCATTGACCGTTAACATGTGAAGTGTATTTTTCAAATTTCTGAGTTAAAATTTCAGCACACAGAAGCAAATGACGGCAAACAAATTGGTGGCTCAATCAGTAGTCATTATGTCCAACTTTCGCACAAAGTTTCGAATCATGGATCAATCATGGGAGTGATAAGTGACATTTAGCACTCCCAAATTTAATTTCAATTTGTGAATAAATTACGGGCGGCTCAATCCTAATAACACGTGGCTCAATCATAAGACGACCTAACAAGCTTGGCTCAATCGGTTTTGGCGTTGGCTCATTCAGTGAGAGTGCCAGGTGTACACACGTCTTACTTCCTCATATTCAGCTTCGCTGGAGCTGTGAGCGTAGGCGTGTGGCTCAGTTCGATTCATGTAGTTCAGACTGCGGCGTTTCGGTTCATTCCGAGAAGCACGCTGACCTGACTGAACCTGCGGACAACGTGCCTTTGTATGTCCGGCTTGTCCACATTGCCAACATTCAATTCCACTGAATTGAGAGCGTCGCTGAGAATTTGGAAAATGTTGTTCTCCTGGAGGACTTTGGTTGGTTGGTTGGTTGGTTGATGGTTCGGTCTATAATAGTTTTCATTTGTTCTGTTCACAGTTTGGTTTTGCTGGACACTGGTCAGCGTTTGCATCTGCTGAGCCAGATTGTTCATTTGAGTTTGCAGGTTAGAGACCTCTTGTTTGAGCGCTGCTGCTTCTGAGCCATTTTTATCGTGCCTGACTGCACTATACATTTCTCTGTTTTGACGACTACCTAACTGCTGTTGTTGCTGATACGGTTGTCTGTTATTTGGCTGGCGAGACCCACCAAACCTATCATTTCGGTAATGCCGACCTGATTGTCGTTCGAAATGACGGTTTGAACTGTTTCTCGGAGGTGGTCTATTCACCACTTCGTCAAGCCACGGCGCATCACCGTACATTAGATGCTGATGCGCTTCCTGTTCCACAGCCTCAGCTACCGCAGGTTCAAAATTTGTAGGTTTTGTGGTTATTACGTACTGACGAATCCGAGGCTTTAAACCTTTCAAGAAATACCGTAATCATAAAACCTCAGATTCTGTAAGCGAGACTTCATTAAACGCATCACGAACCAGTTTCTGTATATCGTATGCAAATTCTGAAACTGCTTCGCCTGTTTTCTTTTCACGCAAAGTGAGTTTGTCGACCGCCAGATACTCTACTTTAGGGGAGGGAAATTTCTGCGCGAACTGCTGGCACAGTTCTGTGTAATCGTAACGAGTATTTTGATCAAGACCGTCATAGAAAGTGTCAGCAAGGCTATCAATTTCTAACGTACTCGGAAAAATTTCACACTTGCGCTGATCACTAAAAATCCTATTTGATTGAAAATAGCGGTTCAGTTCTTTAAGAAAATCCCTAAACTTTTCTTTTCGGTATCCCCCAAATCACCTTGGCGGACGATCAATATAAAGCCCACCAGATGAACTCGACAGATTAGGGTCCGTATTTGTACTACTACTTGCTTGGGCTGAATCTGCCATAATCTAAAGAGTAAACCGCGAGACTGATGGTTATTCAAAAATTCTCTATCACAAATCTGGGCAAAATTAGCTGTAAAAACTCAGGTTTAAATATTGTTAGACAACCCTTGAAACTTGTTTCAATAGAAGGTGTAATAAGTGTTTTGCCCAGTTTGATAAAAGTAAATATCCAACCCCAACAATTCCAGCTATAATCAGAAAACCAATGGAAACACACTTAATAAAGCATGACATGTTATATATGCCGAACCAACAGTGCGATACCTGCTGACACAGTCACAATGGAAAGATCCAATTTCAGCAACGGACAAAAAAAACAAACACGACATGTTTTTTGCAAAAACACAACCAATTTTTTCCAAACATTGTGGAGCGTTCACCTGCAAGCTGGAGGGCTGCTACTGAACAGATGTGTTCTGCATAAATATACCCAGGGACGTTTTTTAGTTTCCCCGATTACTGTTCTCTAGCTAAAGTAATCGCTTGACAAATTTCGAACAAGTAGGTAAAATACGGGTTACGCAAACATTTCAGCTTATTTCTCTGTAACGAACAGCGATTTCACAATAAATAAAAAATCGTCCCCAGCTATTTGATGGAGGTATCGAATGATATAACCGATGTGTCGCGAAAAAATTTACTTGAGTCTGCAAAAAATCTGAAAAATTATACTTCTTCTAAAATGTCTTAAAAATATTTTAGAAAAGCAACATTAGTTTCGTGGCATGCATTACAAAGAGAAAATGTCAAGCTACATTTTGATATAAAAACGGCTTCTTAACTCCAAGTAATGAATAAGTAATAATGGTGCAAACTTTATGTGACCAAAGGGAATCACCACCTTAAATGGCATGTGGACTGTTTTTAGCAACATCCTCGGGTACGCTATCACTTTATATGACCCTAAAAGGAAACGATCTGGCAAAGCGACTAACTGTTCTCTTAGAACACGTCGAAAGTTTACGCGTAAGAAGTTTTTGTGGAGTGTATACAAGCGAAGGCGAAGGCAATACGATAAAAATGCATATAAGGTTGCAGCCAAGGAGGCTAGTGATCCTGCCAACATGGATGCATTGAGAGCTGAAAGTGCTATTTGAAAGTCTGGTTCCTTAATAAAATTTTATAGATTTGTGAATTCAGAAATGACCTCGAAAAATTCTATTCCACTGTCAGCGTGTTCTCGAGTGGCCAGGCAAACACAGTCCATTTAATCCCTAAACACCGTTCTGCCCGGACTACAGATGTTTAATCCAAATCCAACCCATTTATTAAAGTGATACCACAAAGAAACCTGATTCAAATGGGTTAAAACCCAAATGGGTTTTAACCCGACAGAAATTAGTAATAATGATCAAACAGAACAGTTATTTACACAGACAAAGCTAATATATTAAAGAATCCTAACGTCAAATGAAAGAAGCAAAAAGCTTGCAAAAATGGCTCAAAAGTCACGTTATTCTCTCAAGTGTATCAGGTGTTGCTATAACAGCGTTTACAGAAAAGCTGGTCTAAAATTACTTTTAAAGGCGTAGTCCGGAAAAGTTAATCTCAGTTTCATGTACTGTAAAGAGTCCTGTCTCAGAGTTTCTAGTGTACGTCAACCAAACCCAGCCTTTTAACTACTCAACACACCCTTTTAATGAACTCCCAGCAAGTCCAAATGTGGACATTGAACTATATTTTCCCACATTCGGACCGTGACAGACTGAAACATGCTCGCAAATAGGGTACCTTTTCTGTGAAAGGTATAGAAATTTTCGATTCTGTAGCTATTATTGTACACAGTTTTATAACTCCATGGGCTAAACGCGTCAAATTACTGTTTCTAAAGTAAACTGCAACCAAAAAGGGGGCTTTTCTGTGTCAACTTTAAATAGTACTCTTCAATTAAATAGTACTTTTCAATCGTACCAAGTCCTCTGTGACAACATTAAATAGTACATTTCTATCGTACGTCTGTCTGGGGGGGTATTTGCAAAACAGGAATGTCTTTACAAAACCTTTACACCACCATTAGAGCCAAATGGTGTTGACGCAACTTCAGATAAGCAAAAAGCTGAACTCCTAAATCAGCAATTTTGTAGTGTATATGTTCAAGACAATAACAACCACACTTTTTTACCGTACTGATAAAAATCTTGAGAATGTACTAATTACTGAGGAGTCAATAGCAAAATTTATCTTATCGAAAGGTTACCTAACAAGAGGTCAGCAGGTCCCAATGGGTTCTCTTCCTTTTTTCTTAGGCGAGTAAAAGAGGGTATCAAGGC
This sequence comes from Trissonchulus latispiculum, assembly GCA_030248195.1. Classification (NCBI taxonomy): domain Eukaryota; kingdom Metazoa; phylum Nematoda; class Enoplea; order Enoplida; family Ironidae; genus Trissonchulus; species Trissonchulus latispiculum. Next base: position 33,787 of record JASAND010022685.1, on the reverse strand, counting down.
GCCTTTAAAATGCATTTTTCAAATGAGTGTTGATCGTGGGGAATTACCACTTCAATGGCTAGATGCGAAAATTACTCCAATTTATAAAAGGAAAGGAAAAAATTCAGACCCGTCAAATTACAGACCTGTTAGTCTAACATGTGTTTTTGTAAACTTTTGGAAAGTATAATTAGAGACATGGTTATAAATTATCTGATGACAAACAATTTAATTTGCCGCCCACAACATAGATTTCTGAAAAAGAAATCCACCATTTCTAATGTTTTGAAATCTTTGTATGACTGGTCCAAGATTATAGAATCAAGAACTGTTGTTCATTGCTGTTATCTAGACTTTGCTAAAGCTTTTGATACAGTTTCTCATGCGAAACTCATGTACAAACTTGAAAGGTATGGAATAAAGGGTAAATTATTAAATTGGATCCGCGCTTTTCTTTCCAACCGTTCTCAGTTTGTAGAAATAAACGGTCAAGCATCAGAAAGAAGTAAAGTCATTAGTGGAGTACCGCAGGGAACTGTGTCAGGTCCCGTTCTCTTTTTGATATACATAAACGATGTCGTGGATTGTGTAACACAGGCAAAAATACTGATATATGCTGATGATGTTAAATTGTATTTAGCAGCGAAGAAATCTAGTGTAACTGATGGGTGTCTCCAAGATGATTTAAATCGGTTGTATGCATAGTCAGTTGGATAGCAATTGAGTTTAGCTATTCAAAAGTGTTCAGTTTCATATTTTGGACCATCCATACAACAACCATGTTATAAAATTAATGGCGGAAATTTACCAGTTACAAGTGAAATTAAAGATCTTGGATTTATAATATATAAAAATTTACAATTTAGCAATCACTGTATGTCAGTATATAAAAAAGCTGTGGGTATCCAGGCTTTAATCTTCAAGTATTTTAAATCCAGAAGCATAAATTTCTTGGTGAAAATGTTTACACTTTCGTTCGCCCTATTGCAGAAAGTGGCACCTCAATTTGGTCACCCTACTTACTAAAAGATATTGATTTAATTGAAAAAATTCAGAGAGAATTTACAAAACGTATCCTTGGTTTTGAAAACCTTACATGTCCGGAACGTTAGCGTATACTTGGATTAAAGGTGTTGATTCCCTTTGGTCACATAAAGTTTGCACCATTATTACTCATTCATTACTTGGAATTAAGAAGCCATTTTATATCAAAATGTAGCTTGTCATTTTCTTTTTTTAATACGAAGCTAATGTTGCTTTTTTAAAATATTTTTAACACATTTTAGAAGAAGTATAATATTCCAGAACTTTTGCAGACTCAAGTAAATTTTTTCGCGAGACATCGGTTATATCATTCGATACCTCCATCAAATAGCTGGGGACAATTTCTTATTTATTGTGAAATCGCTCTTCGTTATAGAGAAATAAGCTGAAATGTGTGCGTACCCTGTATTTGCTACTTTTTCCAAATTTGTCAAGCGGTTACTTTAGCTAGAAAGCAGCAATCGGCGCAACTAAACAATATAGTCATAACTGTATAGCAGCTGCCAAACGTTCAGAAATTGGGAAAAACCACTCTGACCGGAAATCTCGAATTTTTGAATCGGGAATGCGGGAAGGTGTTAGAACGCTAAAAGTACTTATTTCAGAAAGTTTCGTCAAATTTCATCTTAATTTACGCCGCCAAATAAGAATATGTGCCCAAAAGGAATCACCACCTTAAGTCGCTGGAACTCAGACGTTTACATACCGATCTTAAATTAATGTATAAAATCATAAATAACTTGATTGAAGTTCCGTTCAATTTAATGTGTCAATATGCTGTCCAAGTTAATACTCGAAGCCATTCTTTACGTTTAAAGATTGCCCAGGAATGTAGGAAACTCGTCGCTAAATAATTTATTTCATATTAGGGTCGTTAGCCTTTGGAACTCTTTACCTGATGCGGTTGTAACAGTTCGCAGTTTTACTTCTTTTTGTAGAGTTTTAGAACAGACAAATTTAGATAATTTTCTAAGGGGGCGGGGGTCAGCTGATCATCTCTATCCTCCCCCGTTCTGCTCACGGTGACTAAAGTTCTTCTTGTTTGCTTTTGATGGTTTCGTTTTCTTTATTTTTGCTGATATAAATTCTTATTTCTATTCTAATTTGTGCCAAGTTGATTCTTTTGATATTCTGTTTTGTTTGTATTGCTTCTCCTTTGGTTTATTTTGTATTTCAAAGTAAACATTTAACTGCTTTTACTTGAGTAAGTGTTTTCTTTCTTTCTTTCTTTCATTACACAGTGTTTTTAAACTCGAAAACTTGATTGCCAACATGTTTCTGAGTCCAGAATAAGGTCAATACTGAGTCTAGAAGTCCATAAAACCGCTATGAAGGTGTATTTCTCGCGATAATAAACACGTTAAGCCAAGAATTTTAACTCCGTTAACTTGGCCGGGTCCTCAAATGTTTGGTCACGTTTGATCACGTTTGTTCCACGCAAAACTAACGTTTGTTCACGGTCCAATATTGAGAACTTTGCAAAATGCTGGACGTCGGAGCTAAGTTTATGCTGGCCGCGCCAAGTTAATATTTCATTGAAATTTTAACACTATTAAAAAGCTTTCGTTTGATCACACAGAGATTTCCACCCGATTGCACCAAATGTGTTTAAAATCTAATTTGCTAAATTAGATTTTAAACAGATCTTAAATATATTTAAGTGAACAGAGCATTGCACCAACTTAAATATATGTGAAATCTGTTTAAAATCTGATTACCTATGTTTAAAATCTGTTTAACGTGAAAATCTAGCAATTTGCACGAATGTTCTGGGAGTTTTCTCTCTATTTTTCTCCATTATTTTTCTTGAGCGATTATTTAGTTTGTGTATTTATTTATATACAAATAAGAAATCTAATAAATTCAAAATTTGGAGAGATTCGTTTCCATGGTACAAGTTTGCACAGAAATAATTTTTGGTTGATATAATAGCTTACTAAATGAAACCCTGAAAAGAGCTGCTTTCATAACAGTTACTGATAAGAATAGTAGGTTGCCACAGTTTGTTACCATCAAATATGCAAGATCGTAGCTTTTCTGAAAGTCAAGCTAAAGCTAACCTTAGCTAACCTAAGAATGTAAAGAAAAAGAAATAAAGTTTTGAAAACACGAATAATTAGATTTTAAACAGTTTCACACTATCGTAACATTAGTATTTTATCATTGGACAGAGCTACTACTTCAAAGCTGCCGCTCGGTGTCTGATAGACTGTTTTAGTCACGTGACCCTTAATTAGATTTTAGTTAAGCAGATTTTAAATAGAAGTTAAAACATTTTACGCAAAAACATTTTGGTGCAATGGAAAATGTGTTTAATGTTAAAATCTTTCTAGCTAATAAGATTTTAAGATAATTTTTCTTTCCGAATCTACTGGACGAGGGTGAGTAGAAATACGCATAACACCTACAGATACATATTCTACGGCCATTGGTGTGGACACTTCAGCGACACCTCTTCTGAATTTCAGATTTCGCACACCCCCCCCCGGATTGGCCAAAAAAGATTCTTTGCTATTTTTGGCCACTTTTCGGCCAAAAATCAGGGGGGAGGTAGCAAAACTCGGGGGGGGGGTCGCGAAAGATTGTCATTTTGGGGGTCCCTCACACCCCCCCCCCTTGTAACGGGGATTTTAGTTGGGGGGCCCCCTTTCCTTTCCCGGAATTTGGGGGGGCCCTTTTTAGGGCCCCCTCCAAACCCCTCCACGACCCCAAACCCCCCCAAACCTCCCCAAAAAATTTTCTATTTTTATGCCAAAAATCGCAAAAATCAGCATAGTTTCCTTTGGGGGGGGGTTGGGGAGTATCCCCCCAAATTTTCGACCAACGTTACCCCCCCCCCAACTTTTGGCTACCCCCCCCGAACCCCCCCTACGATTTTTGGAACTAAAAAAAAGTTAGCTAAAATTGGCCGAAAAATGGTCATTTTTTAAAAATTTTTTCTAAAATTTTGACCTAAAATCTCTTTAAAACGGTGCAAAAACGCATATAACGTTAAAAACAAGCCTTACTTTGATGCAAAAATGGCTAAATTACAGAAAATTTTGCATTTTATGGCCATTTTTAGAAATTTCTGAGGTCCGAATTCTGGGGGGGTTTGGGGGAAGGGTATTTTGCGGAATTTACCCTAAAAATACCCAGTTTTTGGCCAATTATTGACTACCCCCCCCCCAGTTGGAGGGGGGCCGGGGGCCCCCAAAAATGTTTGGGGGGTTTGTAAAAATGGCTGGGAGGGGGAGTTACCCCCCCCAACCCCCCTTCCGCCCCTAATTATAGAGGTCGGGGAAAAAAAACCAACCCGCAAGTGGTGGGGGAAAAAACCAACTCCCCGTTTGGGCGACGGGGATGAGCTAGCGGGCTCAAATTTTGCATGCAAGTTGGTAGGGCCCATCCCACCTACCACACCAAATTTCAGCTAAATCGGACCACTTTTGAGCATTTTGTGACATTTTGAAAATTTTGGCATTTTTGACCCCCCAAAAATTCAAAATTTGCCTATTTTTGAAGGCCTGTAAAAATTTTTCCATAGCAGTTAGATAATAACTTTTAATACTTTCTATGAGAACAACATGTGCTCTTTCAAAAAATGTCGGTCTCGCCTTCCTGCGACGCTTGGCAACCTGCCAGCAGAATTTTTACAAAATGGGAAAAAACCAAGGGGTGGGAAAAAACCTATTTTTGCTTTTGCTGCCAAACTCCCAAAAATGGTTCTTAGTTGCTCAAAAGTCATCCACATAGCAAGTTTAATGCGTTCTTTCACGTGAACAGCTCAAAATTGCATTTGGACTTGGCAATTTTGTGCTAGCCGGTAAAAACCTCATTTCGGCGGATCGGCTGTTTGGCTCAGCTAAAGCGGCCAAAAAGTATATACTCTGGGACAAAGAAATACGCGAAAAAACACTGAAACAACGTTTATTTTAATTTATTTCATCGAATTTCGAAAGATTTACAAATTTTTGCATTTTAACGTAGAAACTGGCAAATTTGATGAAACCTAGCCACCTAGGTTAACTCAGCATTACACATTCAACGGGAGACGCCTGCACAAATACGGGAATTTTGCAGGATTTTTGCAGAATTTTGCAGGCCAGGTCCTGATTTTTGCAGATTTTTGCAGATTGAGATATCGACGATTCAAAAATTTCGAAAAGGTGTAATGCCTGCTAAACTTTTGCCAGGCAACGGCGTGCATGATCTATCTTCCTCATAGATACAGCAGCGTTGATTCTTGTTATTGACGATAGACGGTACAGCAGCTTAATTTGTAGTCGTAGTAACTAGTAACTGCGCAGTATTTAAACATTTCAAGTTATATCGCTCTGGTTATGCGAAGTTGGTATATTTTTAACAATTGGTATATTTACAGCAATTGATATTTTTTTAGTAATTGTAACTAAACTACCTTAATATTGAGTATCTTTGTTTTGGTTTTTCAATAGAGTCTGAACTGAAACGATAGAGATTGGAAAACAACAACTCCCCTCCTCTATTTAGGCCATTTATTGGGAGGATCTTAAAAAATTACACACCATCGTCCCCCCCCCTTCCTAACTGCCCCATCCCCTACCGCCAACCCCCAAGTTTGTCTCGCTGCCAACTCCCCCACTAAATTGCAGAGTGGGGCGACTCTTCCTCCGACCTCCCTACTCAATTACAGCGTCTGCAGACCCTGTCACTGCGTTTTACGAGCTCCAGCATCATCATCGATTTTTGCCTAACCTCGGTTCACTTTAGTGGGAGGGGGGGGAGGCTCCGGCTCTCCCCTTGACTCTTCCACTTCACAACGTAAATACTAAAGTTCTGTTTTGTGGCCTTTTTGGCTAAAGCTTTCAAAAACGTTTTAGAGTATTTAAAGTCCCCCACCTTTGGTCTCCTACTGTTTTCGTCAAAAGTACACACAACCACACCCATGTTCAGGGATAATATATACATGTTAAATTATATGCATAATGTCTGGGTTTACTTTACAGGAGGGGGGTGTCCCCCCTTTTTGAGTTCCCCCTCCCCTCGGCCCCTTCCCCACTTTTTTGGGCTTCCCCCAACTCACTCTATGGTGCCCAGAGAGAAAATGCCAAATTTTAATAATTTTCGGTCAAATTTTAAAAAATTTTCCGGCGTTGCCGGAATTTTTTGGTCAAAATCGTCAATTTTGGTACTCAAACTCAATTTTTGAGCACTTTTTTATCATAGTTGTAGCAGTATGTGTAGAAAACAGGCTATTTTTACTATTTTTTTACATTTTTAGACCATATAATTGCCCCCCCCCCCCCAATTTTTGGACTTCCCCCACTAGTGGGGGGGGGGGGCGGCTCCCCCTCCACTTTTTTCGCCTAAAATAAACCCAGAATGTATATTTGCAATTTAGACTTTTGTCGGTACACCTTCGGTGGACTGACAGGTGATTCAACTGACGGATTATGGAACCTTATGGTATATGTCGACAGCTCTTTTCGTTGGTAGCCTGTACATTTATACTACCCAGGTACCACGAAAAGAGTATGCATATGTCATTTACTGAACGATAGATTTATGAGATACAATTCTTAAAGCAATTTATGAGATACTACTTCCAGCAGGTAAGGTAAGGGTAAGGTACGGTACAGTTTCCTCAGTGGTTGGACCAATTCAGGCAGATATTGGGCATTTTCTCTGTCTCCTTCGGGAGTATCGACGACGGCAGCAAGAATGCTGTTAAAGCACTCGTCAAACGGGGACTGACCTTCAAACTCCCATGTGGGTTGAAAACTGTCGCCTCTGACGTTGTCATCGTCATCGTCATCAGTAAGGTCGCATCCGGAAACCAATTCCTTCAGTTTCAGCTTGCTCTGCTCAGCTGGAGTATTGCTGTCTGAATCTACACACCGTCCTTCTGTCTCTGATAGAGCTACACAAAGAATGGCTTTCAAAATTTCGTTCACCGAGGAAAGTTCCTCAGCAGTGATCAGGCAACAAATGCACCTGATGAAAAAGTCTCGGGTTCTGAGTCTGCACGAATTCTTCGCCAAGCAAGGCCAACGGCTTATAATCTTTACCACGTGAGCCACATCTATACGTACATAGCATGCTGGAACACATGCGGGCCTTCCATACAGTAGCTCTGAACAAATTTGCAAGTACTGTGCAGTTGTTGAGCAAAGAGCAAAACTACGAACGACAGCTCCAACGAGAGCCATGGAAAAGTCAGTAACAACTTCTTTTGGATACATGGCACCACTCTGAATCCATTCTGCAAATCCAAAGGCGATGTTATTTATGTGCTGTCTTTCTAAAAGCATTTGGAACACCGGCACATATGAGTTGGACGTTGCCGCAATGCCCTGGTAAATGAGAATTTGAGGGGACGTTCCACCTGAAAAGTGCTGCACATTTCTGACAACAGTCCCAGTTGCATCAATCACCAAAACACAGCCAGCACTGGAGTACTGTTTCCATACATGCAATTGTTCACTTGACCAGTAGTGGACATGAACGGGCTCAAGACCAACGGACCTTATTACCTCGGGAGGATCTGTTTGCTTTATGCCTTTGCATAATGCAATTATCGGATTGCTGTCATATTGCTGCTTGGATTTGGCATTATGTTTGGCACTTTTCAATTGGGAAGCTGAGTAGAGGTGCGGCGGCTCGGGATCACCGAACTTCATGAGCTTAGATGCTTGTTCACTGCGCCAGATGGAAGCACCCTTGTTAGCAGACGTTAATTCCGCTCCCAACTCTTCACGTTCTTTCCCTGAAAGAGGGCGCTTGGAGGCAGGATGGGATACCTCTTCCGGGTTGCCGTAAATAACACAATGAAAACTCACGGGGAATGCTTCCGGCGCATTGAACATAGTAACAAATAGTACAGATTTACAACCTTTGCATTCTCCTTTCGCCTTGATGTAGCAAGGCCCAACAGCAGATACACGATGAGATTTGAAAATGAAAGCACATGGTAGCTTAGTGGTATCCCAAATCTTTTTTGATAGAAGGGAGGTCCACCCAGGCTGAAGGATGTTCGCCACTCTCAGAGTTGATTCACCACTTTTCGTTTGGCGATGAAGTGTTTCCGCTGGTTTGATACAAAGCCATTCGTCCTCGGGCAGGACAATGTCAAAATTGCCCCATTTGGGTGTAGGAATCGGAGAAGGAGACAAGGAATCTGAGATAGGACTATAATCGTCATCAGTGTCAACACTAATAGCGTCCAAGTCTGCGGTAGAGGAGGGAGGGCGGTTCATTCCGGACATTTTGTCCAGAATGCCATTTCTGTTTTTCTTGACGTAGGTGTAAACAGCCATGGAAGTCATATCTAGCTGAGATCCCAGGTCAGACCAAACTGAACTGGAACAGCTCACAACCTGTCCATTGACAATAACGCTACATCTGGCATTTACCAAGATGGCTTCAATGGTATCATAGTTGGACGTACGTGGCCTTCCTCGTTTGGTTGCCATTATTCTGAAACAACCGACACTACACAGTGTTTTATTTAATGAACAAATGACTATCCGTAAAATACGACTTACCAAAAGTATAGAAGCCAATGTACGTACACAATCCTTCTAGCTTGTTGAAGATCGGCGAGAATGCATAATAATAAAGAAGTTGTCCAAAAAATTGAATACGTACACATTTGAGCTGAGCGTACGCATTATATATATGTACGTATACGTATACTACGTATATTCCGTTTATGACCTGTAGTCCAGTGCAAATAGTGCAGTTCAAAAATGCCAATATAGAATAACAGGCATTTTTAAGCATCACCGGTTGCCCAGACAACAAAAAATCAGCGGTACAGTAGAAACCATAGCATATTGCACATTCCAAAATGTATATAAACCACTGGACCATAAGCAGATAGTCACCTGAAACAATAGAAGAGAGAGATAGAGAGAGATAGAAGAGATGAAGAAAAAACGATGAGTGCATCAAGAGCGAAAAGGAGATCTCACAACAGCTCCTGAATGGCTTCAAACAAACTAAAATTATTAAAATATGTTTATACTGGGCTTATTCTAGTCCCCCATAAACACCCTTCCCCCCAAAAAGTGGGTGCCCCTTTTGGTACCAACTTTTGCCCTGAAAACTCGCTCAGAAGGCCAAATTTTCAAAACTTTTCCGGCCTCGCCGGAGATTTTTAGTCGATTTTTGCCTATTTAAGCGCTATTTTGCACTAAAAACGAACTTTTTTGGCGATTACTATAAAAATAGCGCAATTTTTAGCATGTTTTTAGAAAAATTTTCGCCCCCCCCCAAGAATGACTCGAACCAAGAGGGCCCCCCCAAGAAAAATTCCTTAGAATAAGCCCAGTTATACATAGGCGTGGCTGGCAAAAATGGGGGTGTGGGTGTAAAAAACGTAGGGAGGGAGTCTGGCAAAAAACATGTATATATATGTATACGTATACATAGATACTAAGGCGGAATGGGAGGGCGGGGCTGAGAGTCGGAATTGTATGGGGGAGGAAAAATGCCACAATAGAGCAAAAATAGCCTGTTTTCTACATATACTACCACAAGTTAAAAAGTGCTCAATAATTGAGTACCAAAACAGAAGATTTTTGGCAAAGAAAGTTCTGCGAAGCCGGAAATTTTGTGCAAATTTAGACCAAAAATCACTAAAATTTGGGATTTTCTGGGAACCTTATAGTGAGTGGCATTTTGGCATGGCCAAAAATTGGGTATTTTTAGGGTAAATTTTGAAAATTAAATTTTTAACGGTATTATGGATCTTATGACTCAATATGGACCTTATTTTGGACTTGGAAACATGTTCGTAATCAAGTTTTTGAGTTTAAAACCACTGTCTAATGTTAAAATTACTTTATGGTTAGATGTTTTTTATCATTAGAAACGGCGGAAAATGCGATTTTTAGCATAAAAAACGAAAACATTTTTTGGGGGAGGGTTGGGGGGGGTCTCCAGAGGGGGCCCCCCAGAAAAGGTTGGGGGGAGCCTCCCCCACCCCAAATCTCCGTTACACCTATGGTGAGTGGTTGGAAGAACAATAAAGTGGGGGGCGCCCCCCCCCCCAGTAAAAAACCCAGGGTGCAACGGAGATTTGGGGTTGGGGATGGATGCTCTCCCCAACTTTTTCTGGGGGACCACTGGTGGCCCCCCAAGCCCCACCCGACTTAGATCCTTCAGGAGGAGGGGGGTGCTGTGGACCCAACACCAAAATGACAAATTTTGGCAACCCCATGCTCAGATTTTCAGATTTTGCTTCCCCTCCCTCCAGATTTTTGGCCGAAAATTGGCCAAACATGGCAAAAATTTAGGGGTTTGTGGTGGTTGGATGATTGGTGGTGGGCGCTGTTTCCCCACAAATAGTTTTGGGGGATATTTGAACCGAAGTGCTTGGGGGCACCGCACCTACCCCCCCTACCACAGGAAATCATTTTCTGAAAAATCGGAAAAATATCGGAACAAATTATCCAGATGTTTTCTAACTTGGAAAAAATCGGAATAATTTCAGAAAAAAACAGAAAAAGGTACGAAAAATATCGAAATTTGCACAAAAAAGTCGGAAAATTACCGAAAAAAATCGGAAAAATACAGTTCTGATTTCCTGAAAAAAGGTTTTCCTGTAGACTTATATATGCCAACAAGTTATGCTGACACATGCATAGGTGTAAGGTGGGGGGGGGGTACAGGCGTGTAGCAAGGGGGGGAATGGGGGGGAATTCCCCCCCCACAAAATTGTGTTGCTCCCCAAGAATTTTTTCCTGCCATGTGTAAAACGCCCATTTTTCAAAAAGTTTTCGCGCCTTCGGCGCGTATGTACTTACATTTATCAACATAATATGGGTTTGGAACGCCAAAACTGAGTTCTAAATACCCTACTGGGTGTGGTTCGCACAGTTTATGCATCATTTAGGGTGCATGCACACGCACTGCACCAGAAAAATTATTGTAATTTCAACGAATGCTCTGTAAAAATTCCACGAAGGTCACGAAATAGAAAAATTTCCCAGCTTCTGGGGGGCTGCGCCCAGACCCCCCCAAAAATTTTGCATTCCCCCCCCGCAATTTTTTTCTGGCTACGTTAGTGGGGGGGGTAGCCCCCCCAAGCCTTTTTTCAACCCTCCCCCAAAACTTTTTTGGGGGGGGACGTCCCCCCCCTCCACTGGGGGGGGGGGCGGGGGGGGGGGGGTAGTCGCGCCGAAGTCGCGAAAAATGGCCAAAATGGGTATTTTTAGGGTAAATTTTGAAAATTAAATTTTTAACGGTATTATGGATCTTATGACTCAATATTGACCTTATTTTGGACTTGGAAACATGTTCGTAATCAAGTTTTTGAGTTTAAAACCACTGTCTAATGTTAAAATTACTTTATGGTTAGATGTTTTTTATCATTAGAAACGGCGGAAAATGCGATTTTTAGCATAAAAAACGAAAACATTTTTTGGGGGAGGGTTGGGGGGGGGTCTCCAGAGGGGGCCCCCCAGAAAAGGTTGGGGGGAGCCTTCCCCACCCCAAATCTCCGTTACACCTATGGACACATCTATAATTTCCGTTCCCCCTCCTCCCCCATACATAAGTGTAACGGAGATTTGGGGGTGGAGGAGGCTCCCCCCAACTTTTTTTGGGGGTCCCCTCCATAGTTTCATCGGAAATTTTGGTTGGGGGGGGGCAATCTTCGGAAATTTGGTGGTCGACCCCAGAACTGTGATGGGGAGTACCCACCCGGACCCGCCCCCCCCCCCCAAAATCGGACCTCAGTAAATTCTAAAAAGTGGCCTAAAAATGCAAAATTTTCTGTATTTTAACGTTTTTTCCGTGAAAGCAAGGCTTGGTTTTATCGTTTTAGGCGTTTTTTACACCGTTTTAAACGATTTTAAGCCGAAATTTGAGGTAAATTTTTCAAAAAATGACCATTTTTTAGCAAAATTTAGCTAACTTTTTGGCCCCAACAAATGCTGGGAGAGGGTTCGGGGGGGTAACCAAAAATGGGGGAGGGATAGTCAAAAAATTTTGGGGAGTAAAGTTGGTCGAAAATTTCGGGGGGTACCACCCCCCCCCCCCCTGCTGAACTATGGCCCCCTCTGAAGACCCCCCCAACTTTTTTTTGGGGGCCCCTCTGGAGATCCCCCACCAACCACCCCAACGCTCCCCCAAAAACGTTTTCTGTTTTTATGCCAAAAATCGCGTTTTTAGCCGTTTCCAGTGCCACTGAACAGTCAACTATGAAGCAATTTTGACATTTTTTAAACGCGAAAACTTGATTGCCAACATTTTTAAAAGTCCAACATAAGGTCAATAATGAGTCAGAAAACAAATAATACAGTTAAAAACGTGTATTTCTGGCAATGATAAACACTTGGTTGAGAAAATGGCTGGGCTGGGAGCCCCCCACCCCCACCCCACTCCGCTTACACCAATGCCCCCCTTCCTGCAACCTCTCTGCTCACCATAATTCAAGCTCTCATAGTCATATACTAAAGCGATCTAGTCATAATTCAAGTTTATCAAGCTGTTTTGTTAAAAACAAAACATGTTACGCCTGTTAACTATAAGGCACTTTTCGAAAATTGAATTAGCACCTTTGTGCACCAATTAGCACCAATTTGGAAGATAGATCATGCACGCCGTTGCTTGGCAAAAGTTTAGCAGGCATTACACCTTTTCGAAATTTTTGAATCGTCGATATCTCAATCTGCAAAAATCTGCAAAAATCAGGACCTGGCCTGCAAAATTCTGCAAAAATCCTGCAAAATTCCCGTATCTGTGCAGGCTTCTCCCGTTAAATGTGTAATGCTGAGTTAACCTAGGTGACCTAGCCAGTTGATGCTGCAAATTTTGATGTTTGATTTTCACACTTATTATACGGAATATCGCAAAAATAAGTGCAGATATGAACTCAGCGACGCCGATTTAACCTATTGCATGCATAAAATCGCTAATATGAGTTACCCTGACCGAATACTGGGGTTGGTTTTTTCCCACCGGTTGGTTTTTTCCCGCCATTGGTTTTTTACCCCGGCTAATTAACCGTTAATTACTAATTAACGACAGGACCTAGAGAGGCGATTTAGATACCAAAATGACAGTCTAGACAGGGCTTGATAAGAAAATAATTTATAGTCGGATTGCTCCACTGGGTAGTTCTGCAGAGTCCAAAAAGTGACTACCTTGGTTTTCTCCCCCGACCTCTATATATACACCTATGGGGGGGTGGGTCCCCCACCCCCCCCTACCACCATAGGTGTAAGGTGGGGGGGGGGTTGGGGGGGGTAGCCCCCCCCAAGCCTTTTTTCAACCCTCCCCCAAAACTTTTTGGGGGGGGACGTCCCCCCCCAACTGGGGGGGGGGGGGTAGTCGCGCCAAAGGCGCGAAAAATGGGCAAAAATTGGGTATTTTTAGGGTAAATTTTGAAAAAATTTTCAAAAATGTCCAAATTTTTGGCTTAAACTGTTTATTATTATGAGAAATACACGTTTTTAACTGTATTATGGATCTTATGACTCAATATTGACCTTATTTTGGACCTGGAAACATGTTGGCAATCAAGTTTTTGAGTTTAAAACCACTGTCTAATGTTAAAATTACTTTATGGTTAGATGTTTTTTATCATTAGAAACGGCTGAAAATGCGATTTTTGGCATAAAAAATGAAAAATTTTTTTGGGGGAGGGTTGGGGGGGGGGTCCTGGGGGGGGTTGGGGGGGGTCGCCAGAGGGGGCCCCCCCCAGAAAATGTTGGGGGGGGAGCCTCCCCCACCCCAAATCTCCGTTACACCTATGCCTACCACACCCATAGGCCATAGTTTCCCTGGAACTTTGGGTCCGGACTCCGGGGGGGTAATTCTTGGCCGACCTCCGAAATGTGATGGGGGGTACTCACCGCCCCTCCACCCCCCCCCCAGAATTCGGACCTCAGAAATTTCGAAAAATGGCCAAAAAATGCAAAATTTTCTGTAATTTAGCCATTTTTTCATCAAAATAAGGCTTGTTCTTAACGTTTTAGGTGTTTTTGCACCGTTTTAAAGCGATTTTAGGTCAAAATTGTAGAAAAATTTTTCAAAAAATGACCATTTTTCGACCAAATGTAGCTAACTTTTTGGGTTCAAAAATCGTCGGGGGGGGGGGGGTTCGGGGGGGGGGGGGGGTAAATTTGGTCCAAAATTTTGGGGGGATACACCCCATCCCAACCCCCCCGAAGGAAACTATGAACACACCTATGGGGGGTACCCCATCACATTTCGGAGGTCGGCCAAGATTTACCCCCTCCCCCCAGACGCAAAGTTCCAGGGGAAACTACATATGATTTTTTTTCAGCTATTGCTAATGCTAATGCCGAAACACATGAAATCCTTAAGTAATTTTAACATTAGACAGTGTTTTTAAACTCGAAAACTTGATTGCCAACATGTTTCTGAGTCCAGAATAAGGTCAATATAGAGTCTAAAAGTCCATACAACCGTTCTAAACGTTTATTTCTCGCGATAATAAACACGTTAAGCCAAAAATTTGGACTTTTTACCCTAAAAATAGCCAATTTCTGGCCATTTTTCGCGCCGTTGGCGCGACTACACCCCCCCCCCCGCCATAGTTTCCCTGGAAATTTTGGTTGGGGGGGGCAAACTTCGAAAATTTGGTGGTCGACCCCCGAAATGTGATGGCGAGTACCTCCCCCGAACCCCCCCCAAAATTCGGACCTCAGAAAATTCAAAAAATGGCCTAAAAACGCAAAATTTTCTGTATTTTAACGCTTTTTTTGTCAAATCAAGGCTTGTTTTTATCGTTTTAGGCGTTTTTACACCGTTTTAAACCGATTTTAAGCCAAAATTGGAGAAAAAAATTTCAAAAAATGACCATTTTTTAGCAAAATTTAGCTAACTTTTTGGCCCCAAAAAGTGCTGGGGGGGGAGTTCGGGGGGGGGGGTAACCAAAAGTGGGGGTAGGGATAGTCAAAAAATCTGGGGGGGGGGGTAAAGTTGGTCGCAAATTTCCCCTCAACCCCCCCCCCCGTGGGGAAACTATGTCCCCCGCCCCTAGGTGTGGCTGGCGAAAAAAGTGGGGGTGGGGGTTTGAAAAAAGTAGGGAGGGGGTCTGGCAAAAAAGGGGGGGGGGGAAAGTCGATTTGGCACTTATGTAGATGGGGGGGACAAAAATTTTGCCTTGGTCCCCCCTTATGATTCGAAAAAACTTTTTTGTCTCCGATTTGGCTGAGAAGTTGCCCCTAGGGTAAGTCGAGGTCGCTGATTTCAAAAATCGAAACGAGAGATTGATCCGATGAATCGATCGATCAGTAGAATCGATCGATCAAAATCGATCAAAAAATTTTTTGTCTCCGATTTTCGCGAAAAGTCGTCTATAGGGTAATTTTGGGGCGCTGATTCCGAATCTGCAGTCGAAATTTCGATCCGAGCTGTCAAAATCGACTTATTGACGAATTTTCGAAAAATCGATGAAAATCGATTTTTGCGAGTGCAGGATCGATTGTCATGAAATTTCGATTGTAGATTCGGAATCAGCGCACCCGAATTACCCTATAGGCGACTTTTCGCGAAAATCGGAGACAAAAAATTTTTTGATCGATTTTGATCGATCGATTCTACTGATCGATCGATTCATCGGATCGATCTCTCGATTCGATTTTTGAAATCAGCGACCTCGACTTACCCTAGGGGCAACTTCTCAGCCAAATCGGAGACAAAAATTTTTTTTCGAATCATAAGGGGGGACCAAGGCAAAATTTTTGTCCCCCCCATCTACATAAGTGCCGTCGATTTGGGGGAGGGTTAAGAAAAAGTTTCGAGGGGGGGCCGGCGAAAAGTAGGTTTTCCGTTAAAAAACTGAAAAATTTAATCAATTTTCAGCTATTTTTAGCGATTTTTAAGATAATTAAGCAAATTTTAGCAATTTTTCGCTGATTTTTTTGAAAATTTTCGAATTTTTGGCTAAAAATTTGCAAAAATTTAGGTAGGGGTTGGAAATTTTTAGGGGGGAGGGGTAGGAAAAAATTTATAGGGGGAGGGTCTGCGACCCCTCCATTTGGGCCCTAATACACCTATGCCCCGCCCCAGACGGGGGGGGGGCGGGGGCCCCCAAAATTTTTAGGAGGTTTGGAGAAAAGGCTGGGGGGCATATGTGTAATTGGGGGGGGGGGTTGGGGGGTAACCCCTAGCCATTTTTACAAACCTCCCCAGCCATTTTTACAAACCCCCCAAAACGTTTTGGGGGCCCCCGGCGGTAGTCGCCCCCAATTGGCCAAATTGGCCAAAAATTGAGTATTTTTAGGGTAAATTCTGCAAAATTTTTCAAAAAAGTCCAAATTTTTGGCTTAAAGTTTTTTATTATTGCGAGAAATACACGTTTTTAACGGTTTTATGGACTTTCTGGCTCAATATTGACCTTATTTTAGACTTAGAAACATGTTGACAATCAAGTTTAAATCCGAGCTTAAAACCCCTGTCTAATGTCAAAATTATATACTTGATAGTTGAATGTTATTTGGCATTAGCAATGGCTGATAATGCGATTTTTGACATAAAAATAGAAAAAATTTTTTGGGGAGGTTTGGGGGGGTCGTGGGGGGGGGTTTGGGGGGGTCTAAAAAGGGGGGCCCCCAAAATTCCGGGGGAGGGGGCCCCCAACCCAAATCCCCGTTACACCTATGCTGGGGGGTTATATACTCTCCCCAACTACAACACCTATGTTTATAAGTGCAAATAGACAATGTATATAACCAGCTGGGCATCATTAGCGTATATATATATACGTATATACGTGAATACATATATACAGTGAAAACGTTTTTTAGAAAATTGCTGCTTTTACGTACTTAAAAATCAAAACTTAACAGGGTTTTCGTCGAAAAATTTAGGCCAAATGGCCTCAACGGCCAAAATTGTTTAGGCCATTTAGGCCATGGATTAAGTTATGGCCTAAAAAACCCATGCGTCTGCCCCCCTCCCCCCACATTTTTGCACATTTATTTTAATAAGTGATGGGCACCGGATGTTTTCTAAATTCAATTTTTGAGTTTTTATAAACTTTGCCATACATATAGGGTCGCTGACGCTGACACGACCCATATGATATATACATACTTTGAAAAACATTTTTCCCAGATCCATGCTCTGCTTCATTAAGACATTCCACTTGATCAATATTAATCTTCAAATAAAGACTGTATTGAACTCCTCGCTCTTCATCGCCATCAGCGTCGCCATGATCATGATGTTCATGTGCACAAGACATATATATATATTAGGGATCGACCGGATCCAAAATTTTGCCGGATCCGGACCCGGATCCGGATCCAGTTTGCATCCGGCCGGATCCGGATCCGGATCCGGATCTAGTCATCAAAATACATGCAAATTTTTAAAATTTTGTGCTTTGATTTTGTTAATGTTTATAGGGTTTTTTGTGGATTTGGTAATGTTTTAATGCTGGTAGTGAATTTATTTAATACGTTTCAACAATTTCTCTTTCTTTGAATGCTGCAAATTGACTTCAACATTTAGCTTGAAACAAACAATATTCGCTAAGTAAGTATATAACGAATTTTGAAATGTATGAATAAGCCGCAGCCGCAAACATAACAATCAAAGTTTTTCAAAAAACTCAGCTTAAGTAGATTAACATTAACATAACTTCTTACATGGAGCTTGAGAAAAATAAAACCAATACCGTTGCTGCTGAAAATAGTTATTTACGAATAAATAATTCAAGTTATAGTTTTAATAGCAACCAGGATTTTCAATTTAAAAAACGTTTTGATCCAGTTAATTCGATTATGTTGTTGCATACCGGCAGTTAAATTCTTTGTAGCAGCGGCTGGAGCCTAGCAAGACTCACCGCAGCCGATACGAAAACAAACTCGAATTTTCTTTTTCATTACATATATATTAGGAACGATATCGTTAGGATGAAAGTAGTCAGCACCGCTCATTTATATATGCTTGTATTTATCTATTTATGTATTCAGTATATTTGTGAAACGGCAGTACATGCTCATAAAAATCTTTAAATTTGCTGATCTATTTTACTTGGAACCATCTTAAAAATTTCACTAAAGTTATATAGTCAAGCGGGAAAAAAAAACCCACTCGCCAATGCGGGAAAAAAAAACCCACCCCCAGTGTGGGCTTACCGGTATGAGCTATCTAGGATTTTAATAGCCTATCTTGAAGAGCATCCAAAATAACCCTGGAGGGTGTATTATGGTTGCTCCCACTGCTTCCCTGCAAATTTTTTGGGACTTTGAAATTTTTGGAAATTTTGGTCCGACCAAGTGCCGAAATTTGGCAAACTTTGCCGGGCCACCCTGAACTACTGGAAAGACTTAGACCAAAGCGGATTATATGTACCTGTAGGGCATCTGTTGCGCTTCATGATGATATATGTCACACTGCTCTGACCCCTCCGGTGCGACCTGGGGGTGACCTGGAGTTGGCGGGAAAAAAAAACCCACGGCGGGAAAAAAAAACCCACTTTTCAAAATTAAATTTTTTTTCTAACCATTGACCGGAAAGGTCAAACCAATACGTACATTTGTTTAATAGAGCCTACAGATTAAATTGGTATAGGTTTTACCCGGGTTCATTCTGTTATGGGTGGTCCAGGGGGTCTAAATTGGACATGGTGCCATTTCAAGCCAAAATTTCAATTTTGGCCAAAAATGCTTATTTTTGCCTTAAAATGGGTCTAGTTTGGCTCTAAATGCAGGAAAAACACGTTTTCTATACGATAGGATGCTTAAATTGCCGAAAATAAACAATTTTAAAAAATTTCCAAAATTTGCCTATGTTTATGTGTTAAAGATACAACATTTTCAAATGACCATATGACCTCAATTTTAATACAAAAACTAATATATTTTGATACAGTTGTACTAAAAACAGCCCGCTCTTTCATTTGGAATGGTTAGAAATGCTCCTGGCAGCTTGCCAAAAATTTTTTGGGGTGGGTTTTTTTTTCCCGCATATGGGTTTTTTTCCCGCATTGGGTTTTTTTTCCCGCCAGTTTGGGACAATTTTTCTCGCTAACGGCACACCCTACAGAGGTGTTCTATAGCTCATAAGAAAGCTTACGACTAGGCCTAGCTACCTGTATAATCAGCATTTCGATATGTCAAACCATTAAAAAGTTCTGGCCAAAAATCTGAAAAGTGGGTTTTTTTTTCCCGCTTGACTATATAAATTTTAAGTTAAAGTTAAATATTAAGGTACACGGGGGCCTGGGGGCGGCAGCCCCCAGTAAAAGCCACACACTTAACACGAAAATTCGCTTCTAGAAATTTATTTTGAGCGCTCCAGGCATTAATATTTTAGTTTCAGTGATAAATTTCCTTTGGTTCGTTAACTGAAAAAAAGATCCGGATCCGGATGGTTTTTCTGCCGGATCCGGATCCGGATCCGGATCTGCAATATCCGGCAGGATCCGGATCCGGATATCCGGTCGATCCCTAATATATATGTATGTAATGTATACATATATATATACAATATTTAATATATAATACAGGATTACAGGAATCAAAAAGGAATCTGTAAACGGAGGACATATTACTTAACACACACACACACACACACACACACACACACACACACACACACACACACACACACACACACACACACACACACACACACACACACACAGTTTCACCGGAGTCTGAGTTCGGCTTGAGGGTATATATACTTAGGCACTACCTAGCGATGCATAGGCAAAAATGTTTTGGGGAGGATGCAAAAATTTTTCGGGAGTCGGGGGGGGGGCGGAGTGGAAGTGGAGTCCCCCAGAAGCAGCGAAATTTTTATATTTCTTGAGCTTCGTAGAATTTCTACAGACCATTCTTTGAAATTAAGGCCCAGCACGTTTTCATGCATCCCAACGATGCAGAAACTGGTAAAAATACACCAAATAGGGTACTCATTTTGGGGTGCGGAACATGTATTATGATGGTTTTGAGCATACGGCACGAATTTTTTTAAATAATGGGCGTTGTACACATGCTACGGAAAAATTGCTGGGGGTCTCAATTCCTAGTGCCCCCCCCCCGAAAATCAGTATATAGGTATATACCTAGTCGAAATGGGGGTACGCTCACTCGCTCTATATTTGTGTGCTTAAGCTGGAAAACGCAACGTGCGCGAATTGTGCCTGCTTCGAGCTTTAGAATACAAACACAGCGCACAAACTTCTTTGAAGTGATGGGTCTAATTTGCGGGGGTGGGTGGGCCGTTAGCGAGCAGAGCATGGTTTTTGTTCTGATAACATAGAGTGGGTATGTAAAATTAAATTTGGTCTTTAAAAAACGTTATCAGGATGAATTTATTGTCGTTTCAATTATATATATACGTATATATATATATACAAGTAACGAAAATGCTCCGCACAAAAGGGGATAATATGTGTGTTGGGCCTATGTCTATCCTTTAAATTCCGGTTGAGAAAGGCATATATAAATCCGACAACCGCTAAAGTTGCTCAGCTCACTTAGGGCTTTCATTTGATACCAAATTTTACCACTTTTGAAATATTTTATTTTTGACCCAAAATCGCCTAAGTCCCCACCCCACCCCACCATAGCACTCAACAGCCACTTTGGGTACGCAGTTCTATGACAAAAGTTGCTCAGCTCACTTAGGGCTTTCATTTGATACCTAATTTGACCACTTTTGAAAAATTTTATTTTTGACCCAAAATCGCCTAAGTCCCCACCCCACCCCACCATAGCACTCTACAGCCACTTTGGGTACGCAGTTCTATGACAAAAGTTGCTCAGCTCACTTAGGGCTTTCATTTGATACCAAATTTGACCACTTTTGAAAAATTTTATTTTTGACCCAAAATCGCCTAAATCCACCACAGCACTCTACAGCCACTTTGGGTACGCAGTTCTATGACAAAAGTTGCTCAGCTCACTTAGGGCTTTCATTTGATACCAAATTTGACCACTGACTTTTGAAAAATTTTATTTTTGACCCAAAATCGCCTACGTAAGTCCCCCCACCCCACCCCACGACAGCACTCTACAGCCACTTTGGGTACGCAGTTCTATGACAAAAGTTGCTCAGCTCACTTAGGGCTTTCATTTGATACCTAATTTGACCACTTTTGAGAAACTTTATTTTCGACCATTTGACCCCCCCACCCGACTGGCCCTTCAAACGGCAAACTGGAACCAGTCCAGCAAGATAGGTGCGTCGGACGGCAAAACGGATACCGGGAATGAGCTGGGCGTACCAGAAAACCCCTATAGACAAAGTTTTGAGAGGCCAGGTAAAGCCTACTATGGACCTCCAGGAAGCGGTTTCCGACTTGACCCTCCCGACGGCAAAGTGGAACCAGCCCAGCAAGATGGGTGGGTCTGACGGTAAAACTGACTGCGGGAATCGATTCTCCGTGCCAGCAAACCATTTCATGGAAGATTTGAGCTTTCAAAGTTGAATAGATAGCGAGAAATTTCGATTTTTCATTTTTCGAATTTTCGCCATTTTTGACGGGCCATTGTGGTCGCTAGGGAAGTGATAGAGAAACGCAACCTGGACCGTTAGTTAGTTCAATATATGTAATTTCTGAATATAAAAAGAAATCAGCTCCACCTCGTAATGTTCGACCTGAGCGACGACCACAAAAATGGTCACTTTTCGCTATGAGCCGACTTTGCGGCGCCACTGCGGCGCTGTGGCGCAGCTGCGGCGCAAAAAAGTTGTGATTCTTAAATTCTTTAGAGGGTATATACTACTAGACCCCATGGCCCTTTAGGTTGGCCCACCGCTGCAGATCACGTGAAAGCGGCGAACATTATGTACAATACAACCATCAAATAGGAGAAACCGGAAAAAAAACATCGCCGCCATAACCGGTCCGGGGCGCAACTTTTTAACGGTAAGTGATACGGGGCTGAAACTTCACAGACATACTAAACTCGATGTGCTCTACAATTTGCGCATGAAATCTGCGCAGGATTTTGCGCAGCTTCAGCGCAGCTTATTTTACACTGTCTCCAGCCACTTTTCACACATATTATAGGGGTCGCTGCCGCGACCCCTATGATATATATATATATATATATATATATATATATATATATATAGCAAATGCGGGAAAAAACAACCCACCCTCAGTGTGACCAAGTTATATAGTCAAGCGGGGAAAAATCCCACTTTTCAGATTTTTGGCCAGAACTTTTTACTGGTTTGAGATATTGAAATACTGACTATACAGGCTGCTAGGCCTAGTCGTAAGCTTTCTTATGAGCTATAGAGCACCTCTCTAGGGTGCGCCGTTAGTGAGAAAAAATGTCCCAAACTGGCGGGAAAAAACCCAATGCGGGAAAAAATCCATATGCGGGAAAAAAACCCACCCCAAAAAATTTTTGGCAAGCTGCCAGGAGCATTTCTAACCATTCCAAATGAAAGAGCGGGTTGTTTTTAGTACGACTGCATCAAAAAATATTAGTTTTTGTATTAAAATTGAGGTCATATGGTCATTTGAAAATGTTGTATCTTTAACACGTAAACATAGGCAAATTTTGGAAATTTTTTAAAATTGTTTATTTTCGGCAGTTTAAGCATCCTATCGTGTAGAAAACGTGTTTTTCTTGTATTTAGAGCCAAACTAGACCCAGTTTAAGGCAAAAATAAGCATTTTTGGTCAAAATTGAAATTTTGGCTTGAAATGGCACCGTGTCAGATTTAGACCGATTTAAAAAAGGAGATTTATCTGGGCTTATTGTACTGGGGGGGGGGGCGGGGGCCCACCCATAAACACCCTTCCCCCCTCCAAAAATCGTTCCCCCCCCAAAAAAGTGGGTGCCCCTTTTGGTACCAACTTTTGCCCTGAAAAAATCGCTCAGAAGGCCACATTTTCAAAAATTTTTTTGAGATTTTTAGTCAATTTTTGCCTATTTAAGCACTAAATCCGCTTATTTTTGGCGATTGCTATAAAAATAGCGCAATTTTTAGCATGTTTTTAGAAAAATTTTGAAAAATTTTCGCCCCCCCCCCGTTAAAAAATTAGAGAAACGCAACCTGGACCGTTAGTTAGTTCAATATATGTAATTTCTGAATATAAAAAGAAATCAGCTCCACCTCGTAATGTTCGACCTGAGCGACGACCACAAAAATGGTCACTTTTCGCTATGAGCCGACTTTGCGGCGCCACTGCGGCGCTTTGGCGCAGCTGCGGCGCAAAAAAAGTTGTGATTCTTAAATTCTTTAGAGGGTACTACTAGACCCCATAGCCCTTTAGGTTGGCCCACCGCTGCAGATCACGTGAAAGCGGCGAACATTATGTACAATACAACCATCAAATAGGAGAAACCGGAAAAAAAAACATCGCCGCCATAACCGGTCCGGGGCGCAACTTTTTAACGGTAAGTGATACGGAGCTGAAACTTCACAGACATACTAAACTCGATGTGCTCTACAATTTGCGCATGAAATCTGCGCAGGATCTGCGCAGGATTTTGCGCAGCTTCTGCGCAGCTTATTTTACACTGTCTCCAGCCACTTTTCACACATATTATAGGGGTCGCTGCCGCGACCCCTATGATAATACGTGTTTCGCACTAAAAAATTAGTACAAATTACCCTATTTAATCTACTTTGACCACCTTCTGCATTATTTAGGTGCATAAACAAGCACTGCGCCTTAAATATTATTGTAATTTCAACGAATGCTCTGTAAAAATTCCACGAAGGCCACGAAATAGAGAAATTTTTCAGCTTTAGGGGGCTCCGCCCCCAGACCCCCCCCCCCCCCCCCCCCACCCCCCCGGTAAATTTTTGCATCCCCCCCCCCCCCCCCGAAATTTTTTCTGGCTACGCTAGTGGAGGACACTATGACTTGGCCGTATCTGCGTCGGAGGGAGGTCCAAAATCATATCTCTTGGGTTGCGCCCAAAGAGCAAAGCATAAGGTGACTCCCCAGTTGAGCTGTGAGGGGTGTTGCGGTAGGAAAGGAGCCAATCCTGCAGGGAATGGCTCCAATGAACTCCCTCGACGGCGGAACCCTTAATAACTTTATTAAGGCATCGATTTACTCTTTCCACTTCTCCGTTAGCCTGAGGCCAGTAGGGGGTTACTTTTCTGTGTCTGATTCCAAAACTGCAGGAAGCCTGTAAATTCCGCTGACGTGAAGTTCGGAGCGTTGTCAGTGACGACTTGTTGTGGGACCCCGAACCTGGCAAAGATGCGATGTAAACGTTCAGCCAAGTACCTTAGACGAAGTACTGTTCAGTATTTCTATTTCTGGGTAGCCAGAGTAGTAATCCACCACAACGAGCAAGGACTGGCCTGAAGGGACTGGGCCAAATATGTCTATTCCAAGGACCAACCAGGGTCCTGCCGGCAATTCTGTGGGGCAGACCGGTGTTGGCCTGTACCCGCCGCTTGTTTCTGCCGACTGGCAGGCCAGACAGCGCTGAATGTAAGCTTCGGCCTCTCCGGACATACCTGGCCACCAGACCCTGTCTCGTAACCGTCTTTTGGTCTTGACTATACCCTGATGGCCAGTGTGCGCCATACCGAGTACACTAGGGCGCAAGGACTTCGGAATGATCAGCTGGTTACCTTTGTACAGTAGCCCGTTCTGCTCCCACAAATAGTGCCGGACAGTATAGTACTGCCTGACTCCTTTATCAACATTCCAATTGCCTGTATGAATGGAATCCCGCACTTTGTCGTAGTCATTGTCGCTTGACGCAGACTTCTTTACCATGTCTATTGTGAGCGCTTTCGGTAAGACAGGAGTGATGTTATAAACCACCTGTAGTATCACCGAGTCGGTTGTTTTGGTATGAGGGTTTCTACTGAGGCTGTCCGCTATGTTTCCAGCACCTGGTTCAAACCGCAAGTTGAAAGTGTAACCAGGCATCATAGAATACATAAGTAGCATTGTCTCGTACCTAGCTAGCTAATTCGTAGCTTCCCGCCGTTTCCTCTTCTGCATAAGGCGCATGCGCAGATCCTGTCTAGCTTTCTAGGCTTAGCGTCTACCTTACGTATATGTGCGTTGTGTGTTATCTATGAATAGCCTATTCTAGTGGAAAGAACGCATATGTTAGGCCTGTACATTCTATCTCTACGTTCTGAGGAGTTATGACATAACGGAGTCCCCTCTCTCCTATACCATGATTCCCCCCTCCACTCGAGTACAGTTCCCCTCCATCAATCTTTGAAAGGTTACTTCTTGCGTCAATCGGAGTGCCGAGCCTTAATTAGTTCAATGACAGTCATCGTTGACATTTCGATGAGGCATCAAAGGATGCCGACCGCCTACATAAGGAGCCGGTGTCTTGAGCTCTTCGGTCAGTCTTTTGTCAGCCTCAGACCCTGCCTGCCTGCCTATAGTTGTTCTGTGGCTCTAGTTAGCCTGTCTCAGCGTCTGTGTCTCCAGTGTGCGTTCTGAACGGTCGGGTATAGGTCCGTTGGATTTGTTTTATATAATCAACTTTGTATTGTGGAGGACAATCTTGAATCTAGCCTATTGTGATGCGCCAATCTTATGCACATGGATCTGGATCTGATACGTTCATTTATTTCTGGCTGTTGCTGATATTATTAAAAGGTGCGTGTAAGGATTAATTGCGCTGTGCGCTCTACACTTAGTACAGTACAGAGGAACACAACTTCAGGCTAATCTCTCTAGCTATCTAAGGTTGGCGGAGGGCCACACGGACAGGTTACCCCCACACAATAGCCTGTCACAAAAGAGTAGTGTTGTAGCGGAAGGGCCCATCGCTGCAGACGTGGGGTAGGGCATGATCCCGGCCGAAATATTCCCAGTAACGGCTTATGATCTGTGATGACGGCAAATTCTGGGTCGCCGGCCAAGTAGAAATCATACTTCTTACAGCCGTAAACTATAGCTAATGCCTCTCGTTCAATTTGTGAGTACCTTTGTTCCGTTTCTGATAGAGCTCTGCTGGCGAAGCTGATGGGATGTCGTGACCCATCTCTGTGGACCTGACACAGAATCGCACCAAGTCCGAAGGGCGAGGCATCGACATATATACAGCTCAGTCTTATTGGCCGGATTGAAGAAGCTCAGAATGCAGGTCTGTGTTACTGCGTTTTTGAGTTCCTTGAAGGCTTGTTGTTCCACCGTCCCCCAAGTCCAGCGTGCTCTCATATGAGAGAGCTTCCTGAGCGGAGCCGCTATTTCCGCGCAGCGAGGTATAAAATTGCTGAGAAACGTTATCAATCCAAGAAAGCTTTGCAGCTCGGCCTTGCTCGAGGGTTCTTTGAAATCTTTTACGGCCGAAAGGTGCTTGTCGGCTGGCTGGCTTGGAGACTATCTCTTGGATATCCCTGCCGGCGGTGTGGAGTAACAGCGCTCTTTGCTGTTGCTGATTGCGAACACCACTGGCTTCGAGGTATATGCGAAAGGAATGCGAAAGGAAACGAAACGAAAGCCAACGACGCCATCGTTGGCCAACCGAGGACGGTTCCGAATGTACATTAAATTGTTCTATTGGAGTTAGGCTGAGGCGGGACACAGCCATAGGTTAAGAGTTAAGAGCACTACCCGGTGCGCCAAATGTGAAGTAAGACGAGCAGTAAGAAATTCTCGACGTAGCTATCATATACACATAGTTCAAACAGAAAAGTACTGGTACGGTTCTAGACATTGCTTATTGAATTTGTCATTTAAGTTTCTTCTACATATATCACATTGGGTTTTTCCCGCTTGACTATACGAGTTATATATGTAGGATTTTAATACCCTTTCTTGAAGAGCGCCCAAAACTGGCCTAGGACATTTGTTATCGTAACCGCCGCTGCTACCTTGCGATTTTTTGGAACTTTGAATTTTTAGGAAGTTGGGGTCCGACCAAGTGTCGAAATTAGGCAATCTTTGTCGGGCTACCCTGAACTGCTGAAATGAGCTGGACCAAAACGGATTATACGTATATGTAGGGCATGTGTTGCGCTTCATGATGATATATGCCGCACTGCACTGACCTCTCCGGTGCGACCTGGGGGTGACTTAGAGTTGGCGGGAAAAAAGAACCCATATGCGGGAACAAAAAACCCACTTTTCAAAATTGAATATTTTTCTAAGCACTAGCAGGAAAGGTCAAACTAATATGTACTTTCGTTCAATAGAGCCGTTAGATTAAACTGGTATACGTTTTACCTGGGTTCGTTCTCTTGTGGGTGCTCCAGGGACTCGAAATCGGACATGGTGCCATTTCAAGCCAAAATGTCAATTTTAGCCAAAAATACTTATTTTTGCTTTAAAATGGGTCTAGTTTGGCTCTAAACACAAGAAAAACGCGTTTGCTACACAATAGGATGCTTAAACTACCAAAATAAACAATTTTTAAAACTTTCCAAAATTTGCCTATGTCAGGTAGTGCGCGTTAGCGCACTAACTAGAATAGGGAAATTAAGGCACTTTGCGGCTTATTGGAATCTGTTTTTAATAACTCACGGAGGAGTGGACCGATAGGGCTCAAACTCGCTGTGTGAAGAGCCTATGGGCAGGGGTACATGCTGTGAAAATTTGAGCCGAATCGGTCGAGCCAATCTCGAGATATGCAAATTAGGCCCTTTGGCCGCTTGTTAGTTCTCTCCACTTTTTTTCCCACCCACCCTAGAGGTCGGAGGACTTAAAATTTCTATAAAGTTTTGCTATTTTTGTGGATAGAATCCCTCGCAATTCAGGGCGATTTTTTCTTTTCGCCGTAGGACCCCCCCATAGGTCTGTGTACTCCTAGGATTTTGCCATTTTTGACCCCCCCGGAAAAAAGTCCGAAAAACTTTGGTCCACTCCACAGAGAGCAAGGCTCAAAGCGAGGTGCTCATATTGGCTGTATAGTATCATCCCAACGTGAACATGGGCCTGAAGCGAGGTTTTGTTGCTAGGCCTCCTGTGGCGCCCTGGCCTGTGGTCACTAGTTAACGTGTAAAAGGGGGGGTCTGGGCCTACGGAGTAGGCAGCCCTATACATAAGAGCTGCTGGGCTGAGGTTTCGTATTCGAATAGGAACCCCTATATGGTGAATCTAAATGGCCCATTAGTTTTGCTCTAGCACCTATCCGTGGGGCTGGGGGGCACCCTGATGGAGGTGGGCCCCTACCGTGTCGCAGGTCCAACTTCAACCTCTCCCATAGAAAGATCCGCTGCAGGTACAGCTTTCATATTCGGCGTGTGGGGTGGGCTGCGGGAGCACTACCACGTGGGCTATAGTAGGTACCGGCCAGACCCCTGTGGCGCCCTGGCCAGGGGTCCGGACCGTGGACCATGCCCAAAATGGCCAAAAATAGATTTTTTTAAAAGTGGACAAGTTTGGTATCAAATGAAAGCCCTTGGTGAGGCGAACATTTTTTGGCATTGGAGGACCCCTCCAAAGTGGCCCCAGTGGCCTGTGGCGCCCTGACCAGGGTCCGGACCGGTCCAAAATGGCCAAAAATCGATTTTTCCAAAACTGGCCATGTTTGGTATCAAATGAAAGCCCTTGGTGAGGCGAACATTTTTTGTCATTGGAGGACCCTTCCAAAGTGGCCCCAGTGGCCTGTGGCGCCCTGACCAGGGTCCGGACCGGTCCAAAATGGCCAAAAATCGATTTTTCCAAAACTGGCCATGTTTGGTATCAAATGAAAGCCCTTGGTGAGGCGAACATTTTTGGTCATTGGAAGACCCCTCCAAAGTGGTCCCAGCGGCCTGTGGCGCCCTGGCCAGGGTCCGGACCGGTCCAAAATGGTCAAAAATCGATTTTTCCAAAAGTGGCCATGTTTGATATCAAATGAAAGCACTTGGTGAGGCGAACATTTTTTGTCATTGGAGGACCCCTCCAAAGTGGCCCCAGCGGCCTGTGGCGCCCTGGCCCCTGTCCTGGGTCCGGACTGGTCAAAAATCGATTTTTTAAAAAATTTCCAACTTTGGTATCAAATGAAAGCCCTTGGTGAGGCGAACATTTTTCTCATTGGACGACCCCTCCAAAGTGTTCCCAGTGGCCTGTGGCGCCCTGGCCAGGGTCCGGACCGGTCCAAAATCGATTTTTTGAAAATTTTCCAAGTTTGGTATCAAATGAAAGCCCTTGGTGAGCCGAACATTTTTGTCATTGGAGGACCCCTCCAAAGTGGCCCCAGCGGCCTGTGACGCCATGACCACGGTCCGAACAGGTCAAAAATCGATTTTTTAAAAAATTTCCAACTTTGGTATCAAATGAAAGCCCTTGGTGAGGCGAACCTTTTTCTCATTGGAGGACGCCTCCAAAGTGGTCCCAGCGGCCTGTGGCGCCCTGACTAGGGTTCGGACCGGTCCAAAATCGATTTTTCGAAAAGCTGTAAGTAGCGTGTTCTTGACAGACTGGGTCACTTTCAATAAACTCCGCCCCTTTGGTAAGCTTAGGAGCATTCTCCAAATTCGATGACTCATTGCTTTTGTTTACTAGCTTCAATACGTTAGCTTCGAGCTTGTGATCGTATCCCCGTTTCTTCGGATACTGATTTGCGGGAGGGGCCGCTAGGGTCTGGTGTTCGGAGAGGGCAAATCATAGTTTTTGGTTATGCATAGCGCTTTGCTAGTGGCACACTCTTAGTCTTGGGTATATTAAATTTGACTTCTTTCGAAATGTGTGCTTTAATTTGCTTTGGTTTATTAACATGCTTTTGTTGTTGCAGGCTCGTCAAGCAATGATGCTGCTAGAAACGCAATCTGAGGCTGATTCAGACAATGCTGCTGGACTTAGACTTTGCGCTGTTGCGATGGGCAGGTGAAATTGATGACCCTGTACAGCGAGGGGTCTAATGTAACTTTGGAGTTCCTCTGGTGCTAACGTGGATGGATCAGTTGATGGAGAGGGTGCTGCCGCCACTGACGCTGTACAGCAAGGAGACTAGTCACAATCTGGGTAAATTTATCTAACAGGTTTTACTGCTTCATTTGCGACATTTATTCAAGTTAACGGATGGAACTGGTTGTTAGCGGACATAGCTTAAAATCCTTGCGTGGGTATGAGTACGGTGGCGTTTTTTGGCACATTTACATTGCTGCTGCTGCTGCTGGGAAAAGTGGGAAGAAGTCTGATGTTTCATACTTAATGTAGGTTCTTTTAGTTTCTATTTCTTTATTTTCGTGTCTTTTAGCTAAAGCTATGGTTGAACAGTATGGAACTTGTCCGGTGTCTGGAGGCGTTCAGAGCTGCTTTATTGGACTCGACTACGAACTTTGTTTACTTCAATCCGCCTTTTATTAATTTTTATGAATATGTATATACTTTGTGTATTTTTCGTCAAGGAAATGAAGTAAACGCTGGCCAGTAGGCGGATCCACGAAGGATACAAGGCATTAATCATAAAGAAATAATGAAAAACGCCTGCCTGCAGTCACTAAGGCCGTAGCCTTAGTCCGAACAGGAGAGAGCCAATGGGCGCTGGCTCTCTCCTGTTCGGACTATTTTTCTTTATACAAATCTCAGTTAGTTGTTCCTCAGTTGGAATGTCAGTGACAGTCTCCATGGTCAACCTCAATCTGTTTTCTGTATTTGTTTTTAATGTCTGTTTCTATGTTTTTTTATACGTAGAATTTATGTGTGCCATTCAATTTATGCCGTACTGCGCTAATACAGCTTAATTTTATGTTGTCCGCTTCAGTTTTGTAAATCTTGTATTTCTGCATCTTAAATGTCTGTTTCCATGCTTTATTTTTACGTAGAATGTAAGATGCCATTCCATTTACACTGTACGACGCCTGTATTGAATGATACTTGCTGTTATGTTGTATATATATATATATATATAGATATTTGTATTTTTAAAATGTTGTCTGTTTCTATGCTCTATTTATTCGTAGAACTTATGATTTCATTCCATTTATACTGTGCTGGGCCAATGTGAATGATGCTTACTGTTATGTTGTACACTGCTGTTTTGTGAATGTTGTAGCTGTAATGTGGGATAGTTTCCCTTCGTTAATTTGCGTGGATCCTGTTGATTTGGCACCTGCTTGCTTTTTGAGTAGGAGATGCTTGTTGCGTTTTTTCCTAGCTTCTTGATTAACATTAGGAATGGTGTGGAAATATATAGCTGCTGCGTACCGTTGTTAAGCTGGACCCTTGCACTTTGTTTCGCAGTTCTTTCTTGGTATTTTCGTGTCTTTAGTTCAAAGTGTTCGCGTTTGTTTTACGTTTGCCTTTACTTGGTGCGGGTTCACTGTTTGTGTCTTTGTTTTTGCGGTTGGGCTGGGTCGTGCTTTACCATGGACAAATTGCCTTGAATTAGTAGTTTTTGCCGAAAACATATTGATCTTTCTTTTAGAAACCTTTCTTCGGACCTTCCGAGTTTTGTAGATTCCGCTAAGGGTTTCATTCCTGTACGTATTCATTTTCGTTTATATTAAATTCGTAAACTAATGTTGCATTATTTTTGGAGGAAAAGTGGGTTCTGCCGTTTTGTGTTGACAGGTATTGTTCTTCTTGTTATTGCACTAGTCTCAACTTAGTATCAGTTTACTTAATGCGGTGTGCTTCCAGTCATTATTGTGGTGTGCACATTTTCCGGTTCCTAATTTCACATTTTCCGGTTCCTAATTTATTTTTGCAGTACATACTTATATAACTTTAGGTTAGTTTAGTTTTTACGTGTATCTAGTATTAATAGATTTAGAGTTTCTATATGTGTTGAGCGTTGTTTCTTCCTTGTTTTATTAGTGGAAGGTTTAACTTAGAACATTTGCTTATGCTTCCATACTGTATTAGGCTTTGCTGATTCATTATTCTGTTTGTAGTTGGATGTTGACAATTGTGCCTTCCACTTTTATTCAATTCGTGCTATTTGTTCCCTTCAACTGCTGTTTTTTGGAATTGTTTTTGATTCTACTTGTATAGTTTTAATCGTTGTGCAATCAAAGTAAAATAGTTACTTATTCTTTATTCCATAGAATAAACACTGATGAGTATTACTGACTGTAGGCTGAAGGTTTGTTTGCCATAGGCCAACCCAGCCTCTAATGATGCACTCGTGTCTGCGACTGTTACGGTGCCGATCCCAAGCTCGGGTGAATGGGGAGTGCGGGCGGTGTGGCGGACCCTCAGCGAACTAGCTGGACGATTCTGTATGGCTAGTTGGTCGTACGAGGGCAGGACACAGCGGATGTTTGACGTCGTGTTCTAAATGCCTTAAGACAACTAAGTTAATCAACATGTACAGGCATCTGTTTATTTTTTGCTGCGGGAAAATGCCAGATCTACAGCGGAAAAATGCAAGAAACTAGTAACAAAAATGCCCTAACGGTCATTGCTAAAGGGGAGAATAGGGAAATGCTGCTAAAGCGAAAAAATGCCAATAGTTTCGTGCAGTCTAGTCAGCGCCTAAAATGATTGAAACCAGCTTTTCTCTGCAGAATAGGGAATCTAGCCAGCGCTTAAAATGATTGAAACCAGCTTTTTTGTGCAGAATAGGGAATCTAGCCAGCGCATAAAATGATTGAAACCAGCTTTTTGGATCAGAATATATATATATTTTGCAACTTTTGACGCCATAAATAAATAACAACAAGGATATAATCACTTAGCTGAACAAAAACTACATTTATATAGTCACGCGGGAAAAAAGAACCCACTTTTTTGATTTTTGGACAGAACTCTTTATTCAATTGAGATATCAAAATACTAATTATATAGGCAGCTAGGCCTAGTCGTAAGCTTTCTTATGAGCTATAGAACGCCATTCTAGGGCGTGCCGTTATTGAGAAATAGTGTCCCAAACTGGCGGGAAAAAAGAACCCAAGAACCCAAAAGAACCCAAGAACCCAACCAATCCAAAAAGCTGGTTTCAATCATTTTATGCGCTGGCTAGATTCCCTATTCTGCAGAGAAAAGCTGGTTTCAATCATTTTAGGCGCTGACTAGACTGCACGAAACTATTGGCATTTTTTCGCTTTAGCAGCATTTCCCTATTCTCCCCTTTAGCAATGACCGTTAGGGCATTTTTGTTACTAGTTTATATATGTGTTAAACACACGAAATTTTCAAAAGCTACTATGACCTGAATTTTTCAGCAAAAACTAAAATATTTTGATGCAGTTATACTAAAAACAACCCATCTCTTTCATTTGGAACAGCTAGAAATGCCCTTTGCAGCGTTCTAACAAAATTTTTAGGGTGGGTTATTTTTTCCCGCCAGTTTGGGACACTATTTCTCAATAACGGCACGCCCTAGAATGGCGTTCTATAGCTCATACGAAAGCTTATGACTAGGCCTAGCTGCCTATATAATTAGTATTTCGATATCTCAATTGAATAAAGAGTTCTGTCCAAAAATCAAAAAAGTGGGTTCTTTTTTCCCGCGTGACTATATAAATGTAGTTTTTGTTCAGCTAAGTGATTACATCCTTGTTATTGTCTTATTTTTTATGGCGTCAAAAGTTGCGAGACCATATATATATATATATTATATATTTATATATATATATATAAATATATATATATTTTGCAACTTTATTATAGGGGCCAAAGGCGCTCCCACATAATATGGGTGTAAAACGGCTCAGTGCGGCCCTTGGAGACCCGTTCGAGCTCCGTGCCAGCTAAATACTCAACGAAACTGGACAATTTTGCTATCGTTGGAATCTACACGACGAGTACTACAAGTCGCAAAAAAAGTTTTGGTCAAAATTTCCAACTTTGAAAATTTTCGCTTCCGGGCAAGTTAGGTCCGTTTGTTTTTTTCCGTGTAAGTCACGCTTGGAAAAATGCAATTTTCGTACTGGTGTTAGAACGATCTGGGCATTTTCAGCAGGCGAAGTTTGGCTTTTCTGATCGTATATACCCCGAAAGTGAACCTTTTTTGATATTTTTTCGCTGCCCGGCCCG
>JASAND010022683.1:0-23376 GCA_030248195.1 Trissonchulus latispiculum | reverse complement strand
AACAAATATGAGGTAATTTAGTTTATGAAAGCACATACATTGCGTGAAACGAAAACAAGATATGGCATGCAAAGGACTACTGTCCTTTTAATGCGCGCCCCCGCATAACCTTCTGCAGCTGAGATTTCTGGCCTTAAACTTAACATACCCCGCACGTTGGTACTTCCTGCCAAGGCGGTGAGTTACTCCTGAGTCGACTAACCCACTCAGCGGGATTTTTTGTGAACACTCCCACCAAAAACAGTAAAAGCAGACTCAGAATCAGCTTTTGCTGCTTTTTACATGAACTGTTCTTTCCCATGCTCCTGCCATTGTGTCGGCAGCCTCTGCCCTTTCTAGTAGTAACAACCATCAAATGCATGGCGGGATGGATTTTCATGGATGGATTTCCCCCCAGACCTGGACTTCCGAACAAACCACCGACAGAAGCGATGTCAACTCCACTGAAACCAGCAGGGTCACTTCCTGAAGATCCAATTCAGTCAGGATGATATCTACGCCAGGAATTGGGCACGGATTCGTAGAAATTCCTGCGAATCTAAAACTCGACCAGGAAGGGACTCGTGCAGTTGGATACAACCTAGATAGAGTGTTCCTTAATCAGGAGCGAGATAAAACAACTGATGAACATATACTACTAAGCAAACAACAACACAGACCTGTTTGGGATACCCAAACTAATTGGCAATAGAAAAAGACTTGACTAACTTCATTGATGACATTGAAAGCATGGATGTACTTGAGTGGGCACAACAACAACGCCCTAATACTAAATATGTAGTTGACAGCGTAACAAAAATGTTAGTAGCGGTGTATTGTATGCTATATTATCCCATTGGTTGAACAGTGTTGTGGTATTGTACATATATATACTGTGTGTGCAAATGACGTGGATGATGTAAATAAAGAGTGAAGGCTTGTATGATTTTAATGAGTACAATTATAAGTCAGTGAAGCAATAAGCAAGGCAAACTCAGGCGAACCAACAAGAATATGCTACTGCAACACAGACAGAAAATTATTTCATGTAGCAACAGACAACAAACATTTACCATAAACCTAGCAGAACATAAATTCATTACATTGCATGAGAATCAGTAATAATTGACAATGAACGAATGTTGCAAAATACTGACAATACAAAAGGCCACTTTTATAAATTCAGAGTTTACAAAACACTGATATTATACACTGCATACGAAATGTATTGAACATTGTGTACCTTATATGAAACCTGTGATATGGATGCAGCAATATTAGTTGATATTAGTTAATTAGACTGTAAACGCCAGACTACTGTAATGTACAATAAACAAATGAATGTATTGTGAGTAATTTACAAATGTCTTCATACACATACTATAAATAATCTGAAATGTAATGAAAATTAAAGTGGTATATTTATGCAAACATTTCTGACTCTAGCTAATCTAGGATATTGTAAATAGCTTGAACATGATGTCGATGTTTTGCATGAGCTCTCAAATCTCTAAGCTTATCTCTGACGGCATCAATTTCTTGGATATTAGGTCTTGGTAGTAATCCACATACACCTCTTAGCGTCTGTTCATCCATGTGACATAGCTCATTGTATGCCATAAGTGATAAGTGATCAACTGCTTCTCTATAAGTAGTGAGAGGTGGGGCTAATCCAGGTTTTACAACCAATAACCATAACTGCCCATCGCCCGCTGGTCCAGATTCGAACATACGAGGATTGTCGAAGCGTCTTTTGCAGGAACTCATTCAGTTGACTCCGCATGACTGTCGCTACACTACCTTACACACCTCAGTGCATTCTTATTAATTAAAACTCCGGTATTAATTAATTAGTCAGACTCATTTCTCGCACCAGAAAGAATTACCTTTCCCGTGTGGAAGACAAGCACTGTAATCCCTAACACTTTACACGTGAGGCCATTTAATAGCTCTGGTTCGTAACAAGCCTTGTTCCCTATGATATCGTACAATAGCCTTAGATCGATAAATTTGCCAATATCAAAGAATCCAACCAGGTCTACTAACTTCGCCTCACCAGTTACTCCAAAACCAAGATAATTCGCAAGTGATATGCACTGATTCGCTCTTTCCACCGATTTGCAACCAAGGCAAATGACACTTCCGCTGGTAAATAGTTTAAATGTTGCTTCTTGAAACTTTAGGCTACCTCTCTACAAAGCTTGATAATAGGAACAGTTGATAAGTGGAGGGTCGTATCAAAATGACAAAGCACAACGTTAACAATTTTCATCTCTCTATTTATTAATACTACAAATTTTTACTTATTGATGTGGAGTACAAAAGTCAAAAAGAAAGTCTACTGTAAGCACCGGAGTAAGGCCTATACTCGAACTGCCTCCGGATTCTATGGGAGTAAGAAGCACATAAAAAGCTTGTTGACGGCACAGTGCACAATTCCGGCTATGGACACTGGATCAGTTTCCCAAGAAGATCAATCCTGTTTAAAAAATTTCACGCACCAATTGGTCAAAAAGCTCCGTTTATAATGACATGCCTTCTTATAAAATTTTTGTTGTCTACGATTGTATTAGTGACTTTATCATCATATCATACCAACATACCATACCCATCATCAATCAATCAATCAATCAATCAATCATACCAATCATCACTTATGATTTCCATCAACAAATTCCATGAAATCCGCCAGTTCATTTACCAATGCCTCAATTTCTAATGCCCAAGTTATATTCAGGCAGCAATTCCATGTCCATATCATTCCTTATTTGATGAAACCATACAATGCCTGGATCAGGATAAGCGTATACTTTGCGGTTATATTGGTCCCGCCGGTGTCACAGCAGATCAAATCTACGATCTCTACAGTTAATAAGAAGGATCAATGACTGTAACCACCTCCTACCATATCTACTACATCATGTATACTGCGCTTAAATAGCTCATTCGGCTCAGCCATTATCACAGGCGCAAATGCAGAAAACGCCCAAAGCAGAAGATTGTCATTGCGATTTCTGGTATTGGATGGCGACAAATTTTGCATGTTGACATGATGCTATGCTTCAATGAAAGAGCAGGAAGATTTCGCAGTTTACAAGCTTATCAGAAGACAAGAGGACACTACTCAACGCGAAGAAATGACGAAGCAAGAAGAAGTGAAGAAAGAACTGCGTAAAGAAATTTTTGACACTGACGAGATAATAAATTCTATGCTATGTGAAGATTAATGTGTTGATGTGTTGTCAATAAATACCGACTTCATATAAACAGGTAGATATGAAGTAACTTAAGATGGAGGGAGTGAAGCCGCCAAAGTTTTGACAGCCGTTCACATGTACTATAGCGGCTCCTACGCAGGCAAGACAACTGAAAGAACAAACGAAACTAAGATTGTCACTACAGCACTACCGACCCGAAAAATTCGGGCCTGCGGTGGAGATCGAACCCACAACCTTTGGCTGTCTAGGCCAACGCTCTACTGCTTGAGTCACCCAGGCAAAATCGAACCAAGCTTAAGTTGGAATTCATTCCCAAACTGCAGTGACATTTTAGAAAACGACAATTGCATCCCGATTGGTAAATCATGCATCTGATATGATATCAGAACTTCCCGAGATGTTCACATGGTGCTATACAAAATGGCAAAGTGCCCATAAAAATTTACCTCAAGACGAGTCTGTCCAAGGATTGCCTGACCTCACGTTGAAAACTAAATTATTGATTCTAGATGACCTAATGATGGAGATTAAGCGACAACATAACCTAGTCCAGCTATTTACCAGAGAATGCCATCACTAGTCCTGTAGTGTCATAAACATTACCCACTATATTTGATACGATAGACAGTGAACTGGATAAACAGGATAAACTGTCAGTACATTGACAAAACAGGCCCGTCGGAACCAGTTTTACCCTATTTTTTGTATATTTTGCAAAATTTTTAGCATTAAATGATTCATACAGTTACTCCGGGTTATGCATAACCAGAGTTGGAGATGGGACACAATGTTCTTGAACGCGACAAGAGTAGTCGTGACCGCAATCACGACCAGCCCGCAAGCTAATTGTGTGACCTCAAATTTTTGAGTTTGCTTTAAATAGGTGCAAAAATCCACTGTTTTGTATATTCAAATTTTCACTATTTTTTGCTCTCACAACTCAAAATTACAAACAAGTTTGATTTCTGTAAGGGTTATTTTTTCTGAAATTGAACAAGGAAGTTTAAGTACAATTTTAAGAAGCTAAATATTTTCAGGAAAACATAAGTTTTGTTCCTACTTTCTTAAGTTTTCAAGTTTGAACGCTTATTTCTCCAAGCCAAATGATCAAACTCATACCTCTGAAAAATGTTTTATGAAAATGAAAAATGAAAAATAAGTTTTTGGTATTATCTTTAAAATCGTAGAGTCGAATTAAGAGCATTCAAATGACTGCAAGTCTGTATTGGTTGACCAAATCCGCTGAACCCGTCCGTATAATTAAGAAATTGGCTGAAATCAAATTAGACAAAATTAGAAATGAATAAATTTCAGTAAGAACTACAGTAAGGACCGACAGATTGTGCAAACTTGTCCAACCAAGAGGCAAACGTTTTAACAAAGTAAAACAAAATTAAAAACAAATATGAGCCTGAAGATTCGCCCAAAAAAGACCATTTATTGTAATAGAAATATGAAAAAATTGTTTGGAAAAATTGGAAATTCCCGCTGCAAATTGGCCAAAGTAGCTAAGATTTGATAGAAATTTGTGGTCATTGCGGTCAACAAAATTTGACCACGACCGTGACCGCGTCCAACTCTCTGTATAAGAGATAGTATCACGTATTGTCCTGGTTCAGAAACCGGCCGGCCGGATTGGCTCCACTCTGGACGGGTCCAGTCGGGTTTTCCCCGGCCGGCCAACAACTCTAGTAGCGGTTTAATCTCACAACCGCTAACTTATGTCACAGGGTCAAAGGACAGATTTTCGCTCCTACATTGTTTTCTGAATATTATTAATTGCTTCTCTAAATTAATTTGAACTTCAAATCATTTGTGTAATGGAGAGGCCTGGAAGTTGATCCACGGAACCACCTCCACTACTAGGGCTGGCGCAATGCAACACATCCCCTGACTGCTCTAAGGAGATTTCTGTTTTGGTGGCTCGCTTTTAAATCCCGGACGAGCCTCGCCAAGGAAGGGGGATTTGATTTTTGGGGAACACGGCTGCCGGGCACCAGATAAAAACGGGGGAGTTGAACCGAAAATGCGCTCAGAAAGTGCCCCGGACTAACCCTGAAGTACCTACCTAAAGTTCAGAATTAACTCAAACTGGGTTAAAATTAAACGAAAACTAGTAGACAACAGGCGGTTTAACAAAAGCGACAATCAGAAAATTACCAAATTCAAGCACTGATGCAGTTAAAGTAATATAAAGCTTACGGACCCTCAATATGGAGGAGTTGGGGATGGGACATACTCAAAGGAGGAAAATTTGGGGGAAAGGGAAAAATGAGTACCCGGAGTAGGAAGTGTTAACGAAGGAGCTGAAAGTGTTAACGAAGAAGTTAAGCGAAAACAAAGGTTAAGGTAAAGGAAACGTGAATTAGATTAACTGGGGGAAAAGTACACAGAAATTTGTCCCCAGAGTTTTGACACCACCGCTCTGATCATAAGAACGCCAACAACTGACTGGGAGGTTTAGTCATCTTTGTAACAAATCTAGGTATTACGAACCATCTTTTTGATATACGTATTGTGTGGTGCTCAATCTTGAGGTGGTAGCGTTAGGCAAGCTAGTCAGTGCCGGTAGAGGCAAACTAAAATACCGCTACACAAACCTAGGTGTAAACCAAACCGATGGTACCCGGGCACCGGCAGACAAACTCACGGTGCCTATAGGCAAACTTTAAACTACCGCAAGGCAAACTCAGGGTGGCGGTAGGCAAGCTAAGCTGAACAGGGATAACTTTTAGTATTCAAATTTAAAATAATGTTTATTAAGTAAATTGCAATTAACAATAACAAATATGTCGCCATTAAAAACTAAAGTGTCTAATACGTACTGACCTAAGGTTGTGACCTGATGCATAAATAACTCACACATTACGGCACTGTATTGTATCTGTATGCACAAATCTGAAATATTGTGCTGTATTTTAAACTTTGATGTCAGTTGCTAGTGCTCAAAAAATTGAAAACGCGTTGAAGAAGAAGATTTTGGTTAGAGGTAAGTTTGCATAGGGTGTGTATTATTTAGAGCTTGCCTACCGGCACTTATGGTTTGCCTAGCGGCAATCAGAGTTTGCCTAGCGGTACTTTCAGTTTGTCTAGCACTACTAGTGCTTTTCCTAGCGGTACGGTTTGCGTAGCGGGAATAAGCTAAGCTATACAAATAACGAAAATACCAGACACTCTAGTAGAAACAAGTATGGGGAATTTTTATGTAATTTCTGAAGAAAAAGCTACAGAAATAAAACCTGAAAAACTTCCGCAAGGGAGGTAATAGCGGCTGCCGCTAGTACCTACCCTATACATGGACCGTTTTGGCAATCTGTAACTGTTTCAAATAGCGGAAGCAGGTGTGTGTAATTAAGGCTTTCTCTACTTATAACCGCATAAGCAACCGTTGCTGATCACATAGATTTCTTTCTACTTTACTGAAGGTTTCTTTGCACTAAACTAAAAATGAGGCTTTATCTGATCATGGGCTTGCTATCTTGTTCTGTAAGGGTAAGTGAGTTAAAGCATGCAAAACTGATTCATTGGACATCGAGTTAAGTTTTCAGATTCTGTGTAGGCCATATCCGATGTATTTTGTAAAAGAATGAACAAAATTGGGCTCAAACCGCTCGTGAAAATAAGAGGAGCACTAAACGGCAAAGCCAATACCTTCTCACACCGCTCCTAACTGAGTAGAGGGTTCAAATATTGTGGTCGATGTGCACAAATTTATTCACGAATACACCAAGCCAGACATATTTTCAGTATTCTTCGTCCAAGGTCACTCACTCAATTAGGACAGAATAGTGGTTGCCGCATTTAGTTATACTGTGAAAGACTGAAACTACCGCGAACAAAACAGAGGAAATTTTAAGTTTCTGTAGAGTGTTCGTCAAACCGTACAAATTATATATACATAAGCTAGTAAACCTCACAAGGTATGGAATAAGCTGTATTTTTGAAGGAATTGCACACTTAGAGAAGAACAAGGTTTTGACGAATCCATAGTTTAGTTGTGTACCAAGCTTATTTTGAAATAGTTTTAGGGGCTGTAGCGGTGTCTCTGTGTTACAAGTTAAAGCAGGTTAAAGTGTTTATTTTCGCTCGGCTAAGATCGCGGACAACGAATCTAGGGTATGGCACTGATTTCAACCTTTCAGAATTGTTGATTTGACGAAATGTCTATATCAATGGATCGATGACTTTGTTACAATCTATTGTTCTAGACCGGTTGGTCTGCACCAGTGGTTGTGTCCATTACAGTGGATCTTGAAGGAACTGCCGGTCAACCGTGCAGCGAAGCGTCCGTTCCAAACGAACCACCTCCTGTTCCGAGCTACGCTAAGTCTCCATTTTTTTCAAGCGATCAGCACCGAACTGGAGCAAGTATATAACAAACTTAAAAAATTAATACTCTCTACATATAGAGAAGTTAGTAACTGATTTGCCTACCATTATCTAAAAAACTAAGTATACCGCTTTTCGAATACAGTTTAGAAGGTTGTAGAATCAATCACTGGAAAACGTACAATCGTACTGTCTATCTGAAAAACTAATTATACGTGCTAACTGACAGGTTTCATGCATTGCAGAACATAAACGCACTCATACCGGTTACGTGCAATCACTTGCTGACCACTCTGCCAGACTGATATAGGTGAGGGCGGGCGTCATCAGTGGCGTACCCTTCACCTATTGCAGCTTTTGGGCTTTTGGTTCCCCCGTCAAACTTGAAGAAAAGCGTTTCTGCCCTGTGGTCTTCCATTCACACGTGTGGTTACACATGAATGATTACACACAGTGCTGTACTTATACACAAAACATTACGTATATATACATTGAGTAATATACGAATCTGATTACTGTACATTATCATTGATTTCAGAGAAAATTTCATCAATTAAACAATCATACTTGATATTTAATTCTTTATTCTTAATGCATTTATGCAGAAGTGTAAGTACAATATTAACAGGGTAATCTTTAGATTTAATCATTCTAACAAATTTAATACATGCAGTGACAAATCCATTCTTTGTGGATATTATCGCAGCATATCTAGCAAACTCGTTGTAAACCGCGTTATGTTTACAACTGAGGCTAATGTTGCTTTCATAACTAGGAAATCTAATAGACTTAAAATTAAAATTATCTCTTTTGTCATAAATGTCAGTAACAAATTTATTATTAATTACAGATATTTTAATGTCTAATACATCTGCACATTGATTACTGCTATTCATTTTATTTAAAGTCAAACAGGCCGGATATATATCCGGATTAACTTGATTAGCATGGTTATGATCATTAAGGAAGGTCATATCGTCCTGATACCTATATGCCTGCTTGAGTTTTTCTAAAGACTTAAATTCCTTATTTTTATACAGATTAGTAGTATATTTATATTCATAAGATAGAAGAGTTAAATTAGCTATAAAAGGAGCTGCATTAGTTCCCATAGGGATGCCAATATCTTGCTTACATATAATATCTCCTAAAACAAAGTAGCAACTATTTAGCAACCATCTAATCATATCCATAATAGTATCCTTTCCAGCCAGTATACCTTTATTAGTATTGAATCCCCAAGCAGCCGATCTTTCATACAGAATAAGCTTACGATTAGATTTACCAAATGCAATGTTACAAACTGATTCAAGGGAAGTTAAGATTTCCGGATGTGGTAGTGAAGTATACAACTGACCAAAATCAAACGTATTAACAGTTCTTGCTCTGTTATTACGATTTAAACCATGTATATCATTTAATATATTACTGTTACTATTAATTATCCAGAAAGGGTTATAGACACGGGAGTACCTAGTAATGGCACTTGTATAACATTTAACAGAATGTTGTATTCGCCTTAACGCATGACCTAGTCTTATTGATAATGGGCTGGTACAGCTGTTGGCGCTAGCAATTATAGTTCTGAAGCCAACAGGAGATTTGTGAAACTTAGGGATGATTTGAATAAAGGGCAAGTTAAGGTTATTGCTAGGTACACTTATTCCAAACTGTAAACAATCAGACTTTACCTTAGCAATTATGTTATCAGTTGTATCATTAATTAAGGTATAAGTATTATTATTATCAAAGATTCCTATTTCTTTAAGTAAACGATATACATAAAACTGTTTACATATTATGGCAAAATTTTGTGCCGCTTTATCAACTACAGTAAATACAAACTTGTCATGTAATTGAGAAATTACCTGTTTAATATTACTAGGAATATTAGTGTAATAGTTATGATTGCTGTTTCTTATCTGTTGACACAGTATACTGTTAACAGAATCTAGAATTGACCGTTTCCACAATGAATATTCGAACGTACAACCTAAATTTAGCTTATCTGTTAAATAATTAATATAATTATCGAGTGCGACAGAAATATTATTTATAACTTCTTTTATATTAGGAGGTTTACGCGGCCTGAATTTAGTGCCTTTACTTAGAAGATTACGTATGTGTAGATTTTCTATAACCTCTAAATTGCCGGTAATTATATGACCATGATGTAAATCTTTAAAAGCTGAATTATTACAATCACAGTTAAAGGTATAGTTATTGATATCTATATCTTGC
This sequence comes from Trissonchulus latispiculum, assembly GCA_030248195.1. Classification (NCBI taxonomy): domain Eukaryota; kingdom Metazoa; phylum Nematoda; class Enoplea; order Enoplida; family Ironidae; genus Trissonchulus; species Trissonchulus latispiculum. Next base: position 13,609 of record JASAND010022683.1, on the reverse strand, counting down.
AAAATTACATTACTAGCAGTTTGTCTATAATTGAAAAATAGGGAAGATATAGGCTTATCGTAGCTGTATATTATTCTAGGTTCACTATATAGACTAGGTACATCTTTGGGAAAGTTGTTATTTACAGTAGGAGAATTAAACAATCTAGTAAACTGAATAGTATCAACTAAAGGATTGGAATATTTTAGAAACAACTTAGCCCTTTTACTTTTATTTGCTTTCATAGCCTGTTTATTACAAACACATAGTTTATATTTACATAGATCATATAAGATAAAGTCAACATTATTATTAACAGCTTCGTGAAGATACATATATAATTTGGTTAATAAATGTTTATTTAAGTTAAAAATAGTTGATATAATACTAGTCCTAAATGACTTAGGATTATTGCTATATAAGTCAAGTAAAGTATTGTACAAAGTAACAGTATTAATACCTTGCTTCCTTTCTTTCCTGCTTTTCTTAATGCCTCGTTTATAGCTATATTTAAGCTTTTTATTAAAACATGAGTAGACGGATTCATTACTGCTATCAGTAGTAACCATTACTTTATCATTAAGTCCATAAGGGAATTTAGTTTTTAACTGTTTAATCCAATAATCTTCACGTGAGCGTCGGTGGTCACCGGTATCTTGAAGATTATCAGACTGTATTACTTCAATTATTTGTACAATAGGAGTACCACAATTATTGTTAGCATAATGTTCAACAAGTAATTTACATCCTGAATAACTATTACCAAACGCAGATCGGTAGTGTTCACCAAATCTGGTTCGGATGCTACGTTTAGTCTCACCCACATATTGAATGCCATACAGCGAACAAGTAATTACATATACAACATTGGCGGTCTCGCAATTAATTAAGTTATTACGAGTACCGTTGACTATTGGGTAAAGTTGTGAGTTATAGGCACCGCAAATCGAACGTTCCTCAGAGGCATGTCTACACGTTACACAGTTATTTCTTCTACATTTCTCTTGAATCTTGAAGGAACTGCCGGTCAACCGTGCAGCGAATCGTCCGTTCCAAACGAACCACCTCCTGTTCCGAGCTACGCTAAGTCTCCATTTTTTTCAAGCGATCAGCACCGAACTGGAGCAAGTATATAACAAACTTAAAAAATTAATACTCTCTACATAGTTGTGTTGGGGACAATGAGTTAACTAAGCACGGCTGTTTTTTGTGGTATTGGAATCCAACGGTTGTAGGTAGGGGGATTGGGGAGACCGGAATAAGTTTCAGACTTTGCAGATGGGTTCCTCATGCTGCCTAGAAATGGATTTTAATGTTTGTACATTTCCCAAAGTCCTAATCCTGCAGCCGCTATATCCGGGCAAGCAACCTTTTCCCTTCCAAGTAACAATTATTAAAAACGTCATAATTGTGAACACAGAGTCGGAACCGAATTTTCGGGCCGAAGAAGGAGCACAAATTGCAGCTAATGGTCAAAACTGCGTGGGAAATGTTCAAGAAATGATTCCTGAACCGTCGGTTTTGTGGGTGTTCGACTTCAAATCTTGCTGTTTCTCAAGTTTCAAACACTTGAAATCGTTCGACGGTCCAGGTATTCAGTTGCAATAGATCAACTAATAAGACCATGTAGACTTACGTTTTGTATAGAATTACCATGCACGCAAATTGGTTCAGATGCAATGCAAATGCAAATACAGTGGGGGTCGGCAGCACTCTCTTTCACCCGCGGGTACCCTTTTCTAACTGGCTCTCTTGAACACAGAACCTGTGAGATGTGAATGTGTGAAAACGTTTTGTGTTAAACTTCCGTTGCTTTTAGCTACCCTGATGAATGACGGTGTTCCTCCTTTATCCTATGATGCACCTCAGCCAATGACGTCTCAGGCCCGGCCTCCAGGTGCGATAACTGGCACAAGTGATACCTCTATTATTGTTTTCCATACGTGCGTGCATGTCCGTGTCCGTCTCATATTAGCATTTTTAATCCTTCCTCCATACTAAGACCTGAAACTGTCACAGGGTTTGTCGAATCGAGTGTTCGAATTCACTCAGGGTAAAACTGTTGCTGAAGTTTTCGCTACAGTATGTTTTTCTTGACCAAAGCTGATTAAACCAGAGTATTACCAAGAGTATATAATAGGAAGCGTATGACATGGCCCTCTTCCTAGTGTAAATAGCCTGTCAGATCATGGGCACATTAAGGCCGAAATCTCGTGGGGTCACGGTTAACACAGTTAGCCATGTGTTGCGTTTGAAATAAAATGAATCTGCTTAGCTAATCGCCTACCTTATGCCTAAATTGCGTGTGTACGGTTGACCCCCCCCCCCCGAGACATCGGCGGGCTTAGCTTAGCGTTGTTAAGCGTGTGTTTATGTGCGTTTGAACTGAACTGATTGGCTAGTTAGCTGCTAAGGGATAGGATGGTTCAGTAGCGAATCAAATGCATTCCAGTTCGAACGCATATAAGCGAACGCTTAACAACGCTGAGGCCCTATTTCTTTAAAGATTAAACGGATTAGATTAAAATTAATCCGCATTAAAGAAACAGCACCTCGGATTAAACGGATTAAAATTTAAACCAGCGAGTTAAACGAGTTAAACGGATTAAATTTAATCCTATTTCTTTAATGCACCTAGGATTAAAATTTTAATCTAATCCTGTTTCTTTATTCACACTTCAGATTAAAAATGAACGAGTTAATTTTAATCCGACCTGCTTAATCGCTGTTTCTTTAAAGATTATTTTTAATCCGTTTAATCCGCCGCCTGTATTTTCAACTAGTTTTTAATCCCCGTGCAGCTACGCGGATTAAACGGATTAAAAGTTGGCGGATTAAAATTTTTAATCGCTGTTTCTTTAATGCCGGATTAAACGAATTAAAATCAACTCGTTTAATCCGCGGATTAAAAATGGTCGAATTAAACGAGCTAATTTTAATCTGTTTAATCCGTTTAATCCATCATTAAAGAAACAGCCGTTAATATTTTAATCCGGCTGATTTTTAATCCGTTTAATCCGACCATTTTAATCTTTAAAGAAATAGACCCTAAGACAGAGTTGGCAGTGGACAAGATTTTCAGTGTCCACGTCCACGTTTGTCCACGCAGGTCTTGTCCACGTCCGCCCGCACATGCCCGCATGTCCACGCTTTTAAATTTTGTCCACCAGTGCCTGCATTTCAAAACAAATTTTCTTCTAGTAATCCAGTTTTAATTCTATATTAGAGCCCGGATATTTTAGAATTACACTGATTTTTAGTGCGCTTTTGCAATATTGCAATATTTGATTTTTTGAAAACAGGCTAGTTTAGGAACTAGAAATTCAATTTTCAATCTCTTAAATTGCAAGGAACCGAAAAATACTCTCAAGACTCAAGAGCAAAGTTAGGTCTTGGTGAGAGGATTTGAATGACCATATGTTCGGCCGTATGGCGGATTTAATCTAATTTCTCTAAAACGCAAGTGTTCCACTTTTCTAAAATGTTTTATATATAGGCTAAACGAGTAATTGTAGCAAATTTGAGTAAATTTCGACGAGAATTGCACTTTCAATGCTCAAAAACGCCCACGCGAACCCGAGCCAGCACCTTAAGCATTGTAAGTTTGTGAAAGAAAATATGTTCATTATGGTTTCTTTTCCCAGCAAACATCAAATAATATAGTATCACACCAACTCCTACAGGTGTATAGTATGTATTAAAGCGATTTAAAAAGAAATGATGTCAGCAAAGCTAAAAAGTCACGATGCCGGCACAATAAAACAAAAGAATGGAAAACTAAAAATAGCCAATATAAAAACGATTATATATATAAAACTAGGTTGAATTTTAACGTTTTTTATAAAAACGGGTGACGAAAATTTTGTCCACATTTTGTCCACGTTTGTCCACGTGGACAAACCCTGTGTCCATGTCCACTGGACCCGCGGGTACCCGCGTCCACCTTCCAACTCTGCGCTAAGATGAGCCACCTTCGCCCTAGATCACGAGGGTCACCTTATACACGTAATTTTGACAGTGATTAGCCAATCAAATTCATTTTAGTTCAAACACATATAAACCCATGGGGTATTTGTTTGCGCACACCTTACAAAATTTTTAAGTTTCTCAAAAGCATCTACGTTGGTATGCGCACACCTTACAAATTAAGAGGCATACGGTAAAACGTATCTACTTCGGTATGCGCACACCATTCAAAATTACAATTTTTGCAAACCATCTACTCGTTAACCGTGAGCCCCCGAGACTTCGGCCTGAATGAGCCGAGCATCTGGCAGGCTATTCGCCCTGGGAAGAGTATCGTGTCATACTCTTCCTATCGATTATCTACTCTTGGTATTAATCAAGTCAAGAAGAAGAGTAAGCTATTGTAGAATCCTCTTCTTGGCATTGCGTAGCGGTGCTCCGACCACAATGCGCGAATGTTCTCCCGTTAATGGAGGAGGGTTTGGCAAAAAGTGCTCCGTCCCTGCAAAACGTACCTTGTACTGGTAGTCGGCAATCAGAGTGCAGAGAAACCCTCTCCGTTTGGTGGGGGAGGAATAGGCAAAGGATTATGGTAGTTTCAGCTTATTTCTAAAGAGAGTGCCCGTTTGGAAGGGGTCGCCAGGTGCGATTCCTGCTTGGAGTGGGTGGTCACAGCCAATCAGAATCTGCCAATCTTAGCCTCGTTGGGCACCCCCCAAAGTAGACCCCTTTTGGCAATCCTCTCCAACAATCGGGAAGCAGTTTTGGACCCCCCGCCATGCGGGGAGATGGATGCACTGACAAGCTGGTCCACCCCCACCAACAGGAGGAAGATTCGCGTATTGGGGGCGGAGCACCGTTATATACGCAATGCCAAGAAGAGAATCTGTCTAGAATAGAGGTACGGACTCTTTTGTGTTTCAGGAATCGGCAAAATAGTCCGTCTGGGCTCGACACCAGCGCAAGTTCCGGACAGTCTCAGAAAGGGCTAATAAATACAAATGATCAGAAATTAATTTAATCAATTAAAATTGGCCTTGCATGCCAGCGTGCGCTCAATTGATCTATTCCATGCATAAAAGACTAGCTTCTCTTCTTGTACTTTACACCAAAGTAGCTTTGTAGGTTTACTTTGAGTTCCTGTAGTATAACTGATTTTCGGAAAAGAAACCTTTTTCGACTTTTTCGCTTATCTGGTTTTTACTAGGGAAACCGATTACTTTCACTGTCTTCATAAAAAGGGCAGCTATACGCTGAGCCGATGGTTAGTGTTTGTTGTCTTAGCTCTCCTTAACTCTGAGCTGAAGGCCATTGCTGAAGTGGTGGATCGAATCTCGTGAGAACCTGATTTGGTGCAACGGATTAACTGAGAATTATCAAGTTAACTCTGAGTTAACCTTGAGGTTTGCTTATCACCGAGCTGACCTTCATTGGTGCTATCCAGTGTTAGACTCCCACACTCCTAAAAAGACTCCTGTAGAAATTACAGGAATTCTTGTTGTTTCCTACAAAAGTGATCCTGTGCAGTCAGTCACTAGCTGAGCTTCCTGTATTTTCCACAAAAGTAGCTTTTGGATTTTTTACCGGCCTCTCGAATGGTAAAAATTACAGGAGTTTCCTGTAGAAAATATATACTAAGGTAACCTGTAGATTTGTTTAACTTTTTTGACAATGCGGACTTTACAAAAAATTCACCCACGGGGTGTTGACTGAAAATTAGAAAAAATTCAGTCTAAAATTCTGATCGCTGTCGCCCTTATATACTCAGTTTGCGTTATCAGCGTATCGAGTACTCTCCTGTAGAGCAAACTTGCAAACCAGTGAAAACTACAGGTTTCACTTGTACTGACTACTGGTATAATTTGTAACGAATTCTACCAATGTATGTCCGGTAAAAACTACCAACGATGTCCTGTAGAAATTACAAGACTTAACCTGTATTTTCTACAAAAGCTTTTGTACTTATCATATACAAAAGTGATTGTTTATTTCTAAGAGTGCAGAATGTTTAGTTTCATTGTCCACTTTCATAATGAATTGAAGCCTATGGGGTCCAACTTACACAGCGATATATACCTCCACTCACAATTAACTTTTGTTAAATCCAGCGCTTTCACTAACAATAATAGATTTTATTTTGCAAAAATCACAGAACGGCAACAGTATCACAGAATTCTCCTAAAATCGTCCATACTGGTTGACAGCCACAGGGACGACGGCATCGCGTTGAGCCGCCGAGGTGAGGATTCGCTGGTTGCTGCTGGATCGGGCTCGAAGCGAGCCGGTCAGACTCACGATTGCCTCGGCAACGTTGGCCGTGGCAGCCGTGATCTGTTGCTGAGTGTTGACCAGCTGGCGGGAGATCTCGTGCGATTCGGCTCGAGCAGCTGCGAAGGTGGTGATCTCCTGCGAGAGCTGGCGAGTGGCGCTGGTCATCTGGCGAGACACTTCCAACAGTTGCTGGAAGCTGGCTCGAAGAGTGGCGAGGAAATCGCTACTGCCGGCACCGGCGGTGAAATCTCGCTGGACGGTGGATAGAACTAAACAATATAAGACATTACATTATATCATGAGACAAAATCACGGAAAAATCACTGGAAAATCATTATTTCACTATGATTAATGCCTTGTATCCTTCGTGGATCCGCCTGCTAGCCCGCGTTTACCTCATTTTCTTGACGAAAAATTGAGGTGGTAAGACAGAAGTAGTACAAAAACATTAGTTTACCATTTCGTCGAGCAGCGTAGGATTGGAAGACGGGCTCATCGCGAAGAATGCCAGCGGAAGCTTCCGAGGTCTCGTTCTTCTCCAGAACCAGAAAGGCCACAAAGATAATCACAGCGGATCGGATCATCTGAAAATAAAAAACAGAATGACCTAAATAAAAATTTAATCAAAAATAAATGAAATTTGAGAATTAAAAACCACTGAAAGACTACAACTCAAAGATGAAATGAAGAAAGTTTAAGCTCTCCCATAACTGACTTTAAACTTACTATGATTTAAGAAAATTCGGAATCACCAATGGAATGACTGCTCAGTGAAACTGTTGAAATGAATGATTGACAACGGCAAACCTTCAGATTTTATCCTGCCGAGCTCATTTGCATAATGTCTATTTCGGAATATGCAAATTAGATGCTAGTTGCAAATTGCTCTCCGCTTAACTTCTCATGATTAACTGTACTGTAGGTTTTAATTTTAACTCAAAAATTACGACCATTCCTGATTAATAGCATAAGGAAATTAAACTTGTTTTTTATGAAGCTTCTACGGCTTTGTTGTAAGTTATAATAAAAAATTTTAACAAAAAATGATACTTCCAGATTGTCTGAGAGTATCAAACGGTGCTACATCGTTAGGCAGAAAGATTTTTACTGCAAGTTTTCAAAATAAGACTATTTTAGGACCGCACTTTAAAAAGTGGCGGTGTCACAGGGAAACTTTTCCCCCGTGAAAACTTTCCCCCCGGAAAAATTTCACTAGTGGTTTCTTTCCCCCCGGAAAAATTTCCCTAAGCAGAAATTATTTTGCTGGATTTATTAATTGAAGTTATTTTCAACTACCTAAAGTTTACAGATTTGCTCCGTATTTTTATGTTAAGTATCTATTTTAGTATTTTTTGGTCCGCATTTAGCATCGCAAGAATAACAAAATAAATAAATATAACTAAGCAAAATGAAAATATATATACAAATTTACAAAGTACAAATGCTAGATGAATAAGTAGGTGGGAAATGGAAATTAATAAGCCCAGGCCTTAATTCTTTAAACAGAATAGATTAAAATCAATCCGCAATAAAGAAACAGAACCTAAGCGGATTAAAATTTAATCAATAAATAGTTAAGGTGATGATTCCTTTTGGAGACATCGAATTTGAACCATCATTGCTTATTCAATACTTAGTGTTACGAGGTCAATTTTATGTAAAATGTAAACTTTAGCTTTTGAGTATTTAATGGATACAATCAAGATAATTTTGGGCTCCTAGAATCACGTAAACAATCTCCCCATTAAATAGTAAAGTAAGCTATCTCCCCCAAGTGGTTTTCTGGGTCGTAAAACATGAATCCGAACTCTTTCGATTCAGAATTAGAGCAAAATTGGCTAAGTTTTGGTAGTCAGTTAGCTAGCATTACTTTTAGAAAGATTTGTAAGCTGAGAGACTCTTCCAAAACTTTCTAAGGGCCTTTTCAAGAAAGGGTAGAGTAGAGTTATCCTTTTCAAGAAAGAGTTAAAAGAGTTAACTTTAACCCTGCGAGTTAGAAAGAGTTAAAACATTTAACTCCATGTGAATTCATAAAATTAACTCGCTTTATCTCTGCTCTTTTCAAGAATCGCGTGCAGAGCTAAAAGTACCTGTGGAGTTAAATTTAACTCTACCCTTTTCACGAAAGGGTTAAATTTAACTCTGTTTAATTCTTTCTGAGCATTTTCCATTGAAATTTAACCCCAGGGAAAACAGGCAGGTTAAGCAGAGCAGAGTTAACATTAATCATGAAACCACGGGGTTAATTTTAACTCTTGTCATTTTTAACTCCTTTCAACTCTACAGCTTTTAACACTACAGGGTTAAAGATAGTTAAAACATGCAGAGTTAAAATTAACTCTGTGCTTTCACGAAAAGAGTAAATTTTAACTCTACTCTACTCCACTCGATTCTGCTCTACCCTACCCTTTCTTGAAAAGGCCCTAAAAGGTCGCTTAAAGAAAGCACTCTTTGTAGGAGGCTCGACTTACAAATTGTAAATAAAAACGTCAAAATAAATGATACATATTTAAACAAACTTGCAATTTTTAAACAATTTTTACACGAATTTGCACATATCTATTTTATCTGATTTATCGAGTAAACAATTAGTTTACACGATAATTTTAAGTTTTGAATCCGTTTAATCTGACCTTTCTAATAATTACTGAAGTAGGGTCTAAGATTCAAAATGATAGTTGGCACCTCAACATATACTGACTGGATATATTAAAATAAATTTTAATTACATTGATTTTAAACTTTTTCTTAATTTATGTATACTGCTAAAGATTGGGAAAGAACAGCTAATAATAAAAAAATCAAATTAATTACTTGGCATAAAATTAAAATACGAAACAAAGCTGTAAATTTGTAAAAACAATGAATATATCCAGCAGAATAATTTATAACAACCTCTAGTGGAAATTTTCCGGGGGGAAATAATTCCCTAGGGAAATTTTTCCGGGGGGAAAGTTTTCACGGGGGAAAATTTTCCCTGTGACAGCGGCAACATTTCTTTTCCATTCCTGGAGCTGAAACTACAATGCTGTATTAGCTTATCATATTTTGAATTTTCTTTTATTGTTTGCCGCAGCTGAGTCAATATTCTGGTATCCAAAATTAACTGAATTATTTATCTTTTAGGTGCCAATTTCACCACCTTGCTAGTACAGATCCAACTTTAGCTTAATTACCTACAGAAAACTCATTAGGCCTATTTGTTTTCGGGATGGCTGAAACTAAATCTTTTCTGCAATCAAGCTTCTACTTTGACTCATGTTAGCTGTTTTTGCGTACCTATTCTTAAATATATCGAACCCTCAGAATATATAATATTGCCTGTCAAGTGTCAACAATTTTCTCAATTTTATTTTCCCATTCATTTTTAAATTGAATATTTAAAATTTGTAACGATATGTCTTCCAGAATAAGCAACTGTTGCTTTGTTTCCAGATAAGACTCTACATAACAGACAATTGAAGCTCAAAGCATCCGATAATTTCTAAAGCGGCAAGAGTAAATGATAGTAATACAATCCCCATCCTTCCTAATGTAATTGGCCTGCGAGATGCTCGGCACATTAAGACCAAAATCTTTGGGAGGCAGCTTAGTGTTTAATATGCGATTGTACTGAAACGCATTTGATTGGCTGCTTAAATTACCTTAATCCCGAACCAGTGCATTTCCGTAGCCGTTGCTAAGTAGCCAATCAAATGCATTTCAGTTCAATCGCATATAAATATATACACGCTTAATATATGATGTTAAGCTGAGCTTCCCCCCCCGCCCCGAGATTTCCGGTAGGCAATTGGCCAAATAGGTGCGTTTCAGTTTAAACTCATACCAACACATGGTGAACAGCGTTAATCGTGATTCGTGGACGCATCCATCAAGATGTTGGCCTTTATGTGTTGAGCATCTCACAGGCTAATTACATTATTCTTCCTTTCTGCTATCATTTAGCTAAGGGCTTTTTCGAGCTCTAGTCAAACGAGTAGAGTTAAATGCTTTAACCCCAAAGGATTGAGTATATTTTAGCTAAACTAAGAAACTACCCTTAGACTTAATAAGTGACTGTACCACCACGTTTGCATGAACCAATTGCAGAATCTGGCAGCATCAAAGTCATGAATCATTTGTGGCACTCTACTCAACTTGTCGTGATGAGAGCTGGATCTGCATTTTAGGGTTGTATTGATTCAGCTATTTCATTTTCGATTCGATTCACTTCAGTTTTTGTATTTCTCAAATATGATTCGATTCAGTTCGATTTGCTTTCCCTAAAATTTGAAACGATTCGATTTTGTTCGGTTTTCCCCATTCTGAACAAATTGCGATTGGATTCAGATTTCCAAAATAGCGATTTTTGATTCAAATTTTGATTTTTTTATTTCTGCAACAAATCACAATATTACCGGCACTATTGTACTAGGGAACTAAATCAAGCTGATGGTATCCTTTTGTGCAGTGCTTTTGTGGTGACTTCTTGAAAAGCTATAACTTTCGCAATTTTGCGAGTTGCAATTTTTGGAAAGAACTTTATACATCGTTTTGAAGCTTAAAATCAGGACATTCACATGAGCTTACGAAACTAGTAGTTAGCATAAAACTAGCAAAAATTTTCTGACACACTGACATCTGACAGGCTGAATATAGACCAAAAATCTTTGAACATCGATTTCTCAAAACTAGAACAGGCCAAAATTTTTATTATTCCTGCTGGAGCAGGAATGTATAAAAAGGAAATTAGTATGTTCATTGTAGGGTGAGTCACTTCTCTATTCAGAAGCCCTATCTTCAGCATAGGGCTAACTTAGGGCCTGGTTTTTTTGTGTGAGATTATGCAAATTAGGTTTTGCAACCACAATTTAAGCAGTCGCACAGACTGCCTTCGCGCAGTCTTCGGCTGTCAGCAACCTCAACGGTTGCATGTTTTTGAACACCAGTGTAGCTTGGGAGCTACACAGAGGTGTAATAGGTAGTTACGTAAGTTTGTACCTGGCTTCACTTAGGCTCACCATTTGCCAACGATATGTGGGGCATAAGCCTACTCTCGCCGATTTTTAGCAGCTGAAGTTCAGCGAAGGAGGTTGAAAATAGGAATAACAAAAACAAGAACGCTGTTACAGATGGGTACTAAACTGGAAAATTAGAATAAGACGTTTTTGAATAGAATTAGAATAAGATGTTCAAGATGCCAGTGTTAGTATACTACACGTTGAAAATGGCCACTTTTGTGAGGGGTCTATGCTCCTATGTTTACCGCATCCAATTACAAATTAAATTACATTAAACTTAAGCTCGAGTCACTGCTTGGAAGCCGTACCTAAATGGAATATTATGAAGAGCAATAACACGAATTCGAATTCGAATCAATTCGAATTCGAATACTACGTACGTGAAATCGAAAGAAAGTCACCAAGTGATGTCGCTTGCAACATAACTTAACTCTTGCTTAATTAATTTGTTGTTGATTAATAACAGGTCTGCAAAGGAATATTGCCCCTTTTGGGGCCTACTTGTTTCTTGTGCCATGATATGAATTAAGGACATATGGGCTGAGGGACATTTTTTGGATTTAGCTCAACAAGCCTTGATACTCCAGAAAATCAGGCAAATGCAAATTCTGCATACGGCGGTGAAATTTTATACTACTACATACCAAAAAATGTGTGTACAAACTTCGATCGTTTATAGCAGATTAACCATTGGAGTAAACCCCAACAATATATATTTTTAGAATCCTCAGGAACCCGAGATTTCGAAAATCTGGAAAAATTCGGAATTCCGGATTTCATTCACGGAAAATTTAAAATTTTTAGTTTTTCGCCCAATTTTTATCACAATCAAAATTTTGTTTTCACGATCGAATAGAGCTGGTCACCGCTGCATATTTTTGCTCTTAGAAATTTTTCTCGAAAATTCACCCAATTTCCGGAATTCCGGGTTTTCAAAATTTCCGGATTTTAAAAATTTTCTCCAATACCCACAAGATGGTATCATTCGCAAACTCTTATCGAGCTGAACAACTTTTGTAATAGAATGAACTCTTGAAAATGTACACAATTCCCGGCATTCGAGAAAACCGAAATTTCTGGATTTTAAAATTTTTCTCCAATACCCCACAATATGGGTATCATTCGAAAGCTCTTGATGAGCTGAATAAATCTTGTAGTAGAACCAATGTCTGAAAATACCCAATGCCCGAAATTCACAAATTCCGGATTTCTCTCTAACTAGGAAGGTATTAGCGAATTCCGAGAACTGAGCTCATTTCTGCGAGTTGCTTCTATTACAAGATTTGTTCAGCTCATCAAGAGCTTTCGAATGATAGCCATATTGTGGGGTATTGGAGAAAAATTTTAAAATCCAGAAATTTCGGTTTTCTCGAATTCCGGGAATTGTGTACATTTTCAAGAGTTCATTCTATTACAAAAGTTACACGGCCCCGGCCCCGGCCCCGGCCCTGTTACACGGCCCAGGCGGCCCCGGCGGCCCCAACGGTCCCAGCGGCCACAGACTCCATTTAACAGTCTTTTGCGAGTGTATTGGCACTATACCATACACTGGCAGTTTTAATGCTTTGTTCAAATACCAATTTTAATAAATATAGTATTTATTTCTGCTTGAGCAGGAATGTATAAAATGAAAATTAGTATGTTTAGTTCATTGTGAGTTATTTCTTGTCCGGGGATTTTTCTTTCACAAGAAGTTTCTATGTTCTAAATTTTCGAAATTAGAAAAATCGCATCTATGCTCTGTTTTTCGAACATTCAAGAATAGAAATTTTTCCCGGACATTTCTGAAGAAACTGAAATTCTATGGTTTTAAATCCTGAAATTTTTCTTCAATTTATTTAGAATTTAGAGCCTAAGATTTCTAATTTCTATTCTTGAATGTTCGAAAAACAGAGCATAGATGCGATTTTTCTATTTTCGAATATTTAGAACATCGAAACTTCTTGTTAAAGAAAAATCCCCGGACATATTTCTCTATTCAGAAGTCCTATCTTCAGCACACACCTAGTTTAGGTAAGATTTTTGTGCCCAAATTATGAAAATTAAGTTTATAAACTATTTAAACAGCAGAACTGACAGCCTCCACGCAGTCGTTGCCTGCTAGCAATCTAAGCGGTTGTAGATTTTTGAGCACTAGTGTTGCTTGGGACCTGCATACAGGTACATTAGGGAATTAAGGTTGCGCTTGACAGGGGAATCATGAAATGACAATAAAGGTTTGTCTTTCCCTATAATTTGGAAAGAAGTACGTTTAAGAACGTAGGTTGTACATATTTCTGAACCAAATATTGTATTTGCGCTACGTTATCATTTTGTTTGTTATGGAAAGGGAAGCCTGACGTGCTGAGAAATCAGAAACGTTTACTCATGTAAAGTTGGAAGGGTATGGACAA